>JSYW01001262.1:0-13035 GCA_000787475.1 Lentinus polychrous | reverse complement strand
AAGGAGGGTGAGTACCCTCGCTGCAAACCTCCACGTATCTCGCTCATCGTACCATAGACGAGAGCAAGCTCAAAACCCTGGAAACAATCTACACGTTTCAGGTTTAAGTCAGCGTGTTGACACCCGTGAGCTTGAACAAGCGTTTGCCAAAGTGGGCAGAGTGAGTCGACGTCCTCAGCATTGTCTGAACCGTAGCTGAAAGAGGCACAGGTTAAGAAAGCTCAAGTAATGTATGATCCCCATTCGCGTGAGTCGCGCGGATTCGGGTTTGTTACAATGGAGACTGCGGAAGAGGCCGAAGCTGCCATAACTGCACTAAATGGTACTGATCTCATGGGCAAGAATATCACAGTTGAGAAAGTAAGAGACATCAACCTTCTTCTCTGGCCATGTCTAATGTTCTTAGGCCCGCCGTGGACGTGCAAGGACACCAACGCCCGGGAGATACTACGGCCCCCCCAAACGCCATGACAGTACGTTGTTTTTTTGGTACATGTCTGCTTCGTATCTCACCCAGTATTCGTAGACGAACGCCCCTACGACCCTCGACCGTATGATAGCCGATACTCCCGCGGTCATGGCGGCGGTCATGACGATCATCGGAGCCGTCGTCCCCCCCGGTATGAAGAGGACCACCGAGGCGGGCGAGACTATGATCGCTACAGAGATTATGACCGAGGCTACGATCGTGGATATGACCGTCGTGGTGGTGGTGGTGGCGGCGGCGCCGGCGGATATGACGATAGACGGTACTGAAGACACGGCCAGAACGTAGCCAGCATCGTGCTGCCCATCAGTAAAATGACCTGGGGTCCGACCACGTCAGCTCCCCGTTCGTGCAGGGTTTCGGTTGTTACTTGGCGTATTTTGTGTCCGCTGTTCCTGCAATTGTACTGCTAACGTGTCAGTAACCATATCGTTACTTATAGTATATTCATATCCTCTTAACGTGTTCGTGAGATCCACGACAGCATGTCAGTGTCACGACTTCGCTGGGCTCTACGGGTGTGTTTAGAGCGTCGGGAGTCTGATTTGAATTGATGGTGATTCTCGTCGGCGGCCACCAACTCTTAAACTCATTGATCTGTTCTCACATATGCTGCGTATAAAAGCTGGCCCCTAGGCATCATAAGAGGTATGCTAGTCGCTGTCAAGTATGTTCCCGAAGGCCGCGATTGCCTTCAGCGTCCTCCTGACTATCTTTCTGAATGCGTTGGCTACTATTGCAAGCCCATCAGTAACGTCGGGACAGGCCATTCTAAGCATCCCGACGCATGCAGACGGTTCAGAATGTACGCTTCTACTAGTATGTAACATTTGGTTTATTTGGAACTGAGCAAGCTTGCAGACAAAGTTGCACAACACCCTTCGTTTCCTGAATATAGAATCAGATTCAAAGGGTCGACATTGTGCGACCCTTCCGTGAAACAACGGTCGGGTTTCTTAGACATCTCAGAGACTCGTCATTTGTTCTTCTGGTAAAGCTGTCTTCGTTTTCATTCATGATGGAAGACTTGAAACGATATCACCAGGTTCTTCGAAGCCCGGCACGACCCTCAGAATGCTCCCCTCATGCTTTGGCTGAATGGCGGGCCCGGATGTAGTTCAATCGGATCGGTTTGCTTTTTGAGAACGGCCCTTGCCAAATAGCCTTCGAGGGTAACGGGGCCATACCAAATAAACACTCTTGGAACGAAGTTGTCAACATCATATACCTCGACGAACCTATCGACACCGGCTACTCGTACGCAGACGACGGCTCCAAGGTCGATACCCTATCCGACCTAGCGGTGGATGTGTATGCGTTCCTACAGATATTTCTCAAGACATTCTCCGAGTATTTGTCTGCCCCTCTCCACATCGCAGCGGAGAGTTGGGGCGGACATTATGGTCCCCATATCGCGAGCTACGTCCATCAGCGGAACGAAGAACTGATATATGCACCTCGCAAAGGCTGGCAGATCCATATTCCCTTAGCTTCTGTCATCCTCGCGAATGGCTTGACTGAGCCAGCTACGCAGTTTGACAGTGTGAAGGAATACTCCTGTGACGGCGGCGCACCCTATCCAGCCGTGGACCCGGGATCGTTGCAGTGCAGACAGTTGAGGTGGAGCACTCCGGTCTGTCACAACCTCATACAGAGTTGCTACAAGTTCCAGACGAAGGCAACTTGTACCACGGCCACACTTCCTTGCTGGACTACCGTTCTCCTGGACTACCGTTCTCCAAGCTGGCGTTCCGCGTGAGTTACATCCATGTCATTTCTACTTTTCTCGCAAGGGATTGACCTTGTCTCCAGCCGGCCAGAATCCCTACGATATTCGTCGACCTTGTCAAGGCGGTAATCTCTGCTATGAAGAGCTCGAATGGGTCACGAAGTACATGAACAACGAGACTGTCAAGCATCAGCTCGGTGTCGAAAGAGACCGGCCATTCGTGACTTGCAACATGACAGTCAATTCTCGTTTTTACGAGCAGGGGCAAGCGATGCATAATAGCGCAGCGCTCTTACCAAAGCTGATCAAGAACGGTATCCGATTGCTGGTATATGCGGGTAATACAGGTGAGCTGAACATCTCTCGTATAGCATTGAAGGCGGGGTAGTCAACAGGATTCGCCGACAGATGCAGTGTGCAACTACATTGTAAGCAACGTCATAGATTCCTAGAGGGAAGATCGCACTGAGGTAAATTTGGCAGGGCGTGGGTCGGTGGGTAGAGAGGTTGGAACATACTTCGCACGAATTTCAAGATGCAGCTCCAGTTCAATGGATCCCGGATGAGGCCAAGGTGCCCGCCGGAGAGGTTCGAAGTGCTGGACTTGGTGCAGGCAATTACACGTTCGTCAGGGTATACGATGCAGGGTGAGTCCAAGGTCTAGATATATCTGTTCCTTGAGAATGATCAACGACTCATTCCGCTCCCTAGACATATGGCTCCCCATGACCAGCCCGCAGCCACTCTTGTAAGTGACTACAATTCACTGAATCGTATGGTGATGATGACCGTGGCCACGTTGGGTACACAATATACCGTGGACGACAACGCAAGGTGAAGGCGTATGAGCGGCAGGTATTCTCGGTATCCAGAGAATCCGTCCAGAACTCTTCTTTGGTTTGGACTCACCTCATCTCAGCTAGGTTACGATGTGACCTATTGTACGATATTCATGTGGTTAGCGCAAGACCGAGCATCACGCCGGACATACTCAGTTACGAATGCAAGAGGTCACATTAATCCATGTAATGATATCTCGTAGTACAGTGGTGGTATACGTAGAAATGTTTGTCCCGAAACTACGAACGCTATCGGAAGTGACATGTCAGATGACAATGGACAACGTTCAACTCTACAGGGACGATACCGTACCGGTATCCCGAACTCCATCCCCCTCCATAACGGAAGGGAATGGCGGGATAACACAGTCAGTGTCAATGTTCCATGACCGTAACAGACACTACGCGTGAAACAGCACGTAGGGCCTTGACTTGGTACATGGGTTGCAACTCCTTGATGACGATGAAAACGAAATGAAGTCGAGTCATGCTTGTGCGATGGTATGTGTGCTAACGAGCGCAAAGTTGTTTTATTGAGCAGACTGGGATGATACATACAGTGGAGACGACCAGGAGATGACGGGACAGAGGGAACCTGGACGGGAAGAGGAACCTACGACAGCCTCGCTCGCACATTTTTTATGTAGGGAGATATTCTCACGGCGGGCGTCTCATTCGACGCTCGTCGCTGTCGCTTGGCCAAACGCCTGAGTAGCCATGCTGATTCGGAGTCTGCGCGAGCTCACATCGTCGGTACGGCTAAGTACCGTAATTATACCCTGTTGAAACCGCACACTGTACGAAGTTCACCTCGTATAGTTGCTCGCCTCGACATACGTGATGCACGTCTTACTCATGAATGGGTGAAGGTGTTGTACTATATTTCTACGGATGCGTGTCATCTAGTGGACGTCGCACTAGTGGCAGCACCCGTTGCGTCCACAGATGCGTGGAGATGTTGCAATGTGACGAGCTAACAACTAAACATGACAACTGCTTCTGACACCGATGTTGCGTTACAGGCGAAGCGTATTGTGCAGATTATGGAGACTGCCCCCAATGGGGTACGGTCACTGGCGAATTGACTCAACTCAGCATATCTCCCTTCCTTTCTGCTTGTACATCTTTCCACTTCTCATCACGAAAGTGATTCTGTCCTGGTCTACCGCGTCCTCGAAGTCGGACTCGAAGTCGCCTATCGTCGCAATGATATCCGCAGAAAAGCCCCGCTTGACGATTCCAAAGGGCATCTCGTTGTCACCCACCACCTCAATATCTTCCTTGAGTTCTTGGACTTTCTCCAACCTCTCTTTGCCCTCTTCACCTTCCCACCTTCTGCTTCTCACGCATTCCCACCCGCCCAAGGTCGCCCATTGTAGAACGTCTCTCCATTCTGCTCCGAGTCTGAACATGAGTTTCAGCTCCAGAGCATTATCTCCATGGGAGAAGACCCCTGTATCTCCGCCGCAGGCGACCTTCACATTCCTGTTCTGGACTTCCAAAGCGGCTTGGAACGTTGCGACCGCCTGATCCCAAGCACCATTGCGTTGCCCGAGCGTGTACATAGCCGCAAGTGTCGGCACCCAAGTTGTCTTTGGGCCATCCAAACCATCTGCAGCTGTAGCACAACTCTCGAAAGCAGCGGCACCCTGCCCATGTTCCACGGAATCCATCTGGTGAGTACTTTGACATCCAGTCAAGGCTTTCCATGAATGTAACCCGGATGTATGGGCGGCCACTTTCACTCCCAGCTTGTGGGCAGTGGCCACTATTGCATCTAACTCTTGTGAGTTGAATGTCTCGATTGATTGTCCCGCTAGTTGAGGAGAGACATCGCCCAGGTTTGCTCGAAAGCGGTAATCTGCCCAGAAGTTCGGTGAGTCATGCGTTGAGCAAAACAAAGATAGGATTCACCTGCGTAGACCTTGTTGACGCTGCCGTCAGTATGGATGGATGATGGAGATATATTTGAGGCACCTTTATCCAATCCGCCCCCGCTCCCACTTGTCGTCGAACCGCTTTTACACATTCGTCCACACCATCAGCAATCTCCGCTCCCGTGATTCCTTGTACGCCGTCGCGGTTAGGGTACAGCTTATTTTTGGGACCTAGACCCGTATCATTATCAGGGCTCAGTACTTGTCGGCAATATCTTGTTACGACATTACCGTAACTTCCAGTGGTTACTATTGCACGGTTAGCGCAGAAATACCTCGGACCAGAAATGATAGGGTTTGCGCCCGACAAACAGCTTCGCAGTGCAATATCTGCATCTTCGGCGCCCTCTGTTCCAAGATCTCTGGAGAGTGTTGCGTTCCAGATTGTAAGTCACCGCTGCAGCAACCTGGACCAGAGAGCCTAACAAACCTGACTGTGGTGAAACCGGCCATGATCGTTCGTCTAGCATGAACGGTCGCTCGGATGGTCCGCTGCGCAAGACTTTCTCTTGTAACTTGGTCTTCCCAACAGGTTTCGGAATAAGGATGCAGGAATACTATTCGATAAGCAGTTGGGTCATCTCTGTCTCTTTCGAAGGAAGGAAGATGGGCATACAGTGTACGTGTGTATCAACGAACCCCGGTAGCGCCGTGGCGGCCGTCAGGTCTACGTTGCTCGCATCGTCGAAGGCGACGGCAACGAGATCATCAGGTGTATATGCTTGCACATCCACAATGAGACCTGATTCTGGAGAGATCGTTATAACTCTCCTGGTAACAAGTTGACGGGTTTCAGAGTCGAATAGTTTCCCCGCGTAGATCTTAATCATCCTCGACGTTGCGCGCTGCGACGGGGAGCAACCCGAAGAGCATTGGCTCGAAGGTATCTGCATCGGGGTGAGATAGTACAAGGCCACAGATAACGCGAACGAGTTAGATCTGCGGCCACGGCCTCTACTATTGTGTAGTCAATACGCTGCCACGACCGCATCGTCATGAGTGCTTTGGTATTAATATTGCCACGCTTGCGCGATATCCACGTGAAGAGGTCTCGGTATCATAGCTTGGTGCGTGTCCAAGATGAATACTATGTACAACTCACAAGATGACCGTTGAACATTTGCGGGATCACTTCGATCGATTTGAGTGTGGAACTAAAATGTTACAGGGCCGTACTGTATTCATGATCGACGATGGCGCAAACGGGGTGACACGCAAGTTGTCTTTATCCCTCTACACCGCGACTGCACACCTTGAGTCAACGATAACTAGAGCTAATGACGCCTTTATGGTACAGAGAATGGCGGAAGAACCTAGCAAAAGGAAGATACGTATCGTATTGACACGGGAAGCGTTTATTATATGTCAGTCAGAGTAATATCCAGAAAATCCAAGATACACTTTTACTATCCATGCACAGGGACCGATTTTGCAGGAGCCTTGCTCAGCACAAATGGACCCTCCGATGGGATGGGATGGATACTGAGGTGGTAAATCCTCCATGAGCCCACGAAATTCGCGCCGCCTACAATGTATCCACTGAATATCCGCATGTTCCGGCCATGTTCATGGGGGCCGTAACGGAAGAGCCACAAGACCATCCCACCAACGGACATGGCCATAATACCGCCAATGGTCCCATGCTGCCCCATGACGAGGACGGGTCTGGAAGGAGGACTCACCTCTCCGATGGTTGGGGCACTGGCGGGTGAACGCTATCTGGCGGCGCGGCGGCCTTTGGCTTTGCAAAGCAGTAGCGACCCAACAGTTTGTAATGCCAGGTGGGTTCTTTTGGTTGATCAGATTTGTCCTAAAGCATGCGAAGGCCTCAGAGCCATCGTTTGCACTCACAACCGCAACTTGTGCTGACATGACTGTGTCGACATCGACAGATGCCGTAGTCTCCTCGCCTTGCGACCATCGTGATCCGTCGATCAGTACGGCGAGCACTGCGCACATACTATCTCCTTCTTGACATGTACTCATACAGCTGGCCGCTCGTGACAGTGGATTGCGCGGTGCGAGCACATAAATGCTACGAACAGGTGTCTTGTCGGTCCAAAGGCACTCATAGTATCAAATGCCGGCGAAAGTGCAGCACTACGTGGAAATATCGGATTTGTCTAGTAACACTGTCAGCTAGTTGGAACCTGGCCGCGGCGATGTCCCACTCGGGGGTACTAGTCAAGCGCATGTTCATTGGATTTCAGACATGATGTATGATGACTTCAATCGGTCCGAGCAGGGCACACAAGGCAGAAGACTGATTGTAATCAATACAGTCGCACTTTGCGGCTGTCTCGTGCAGTCGTAAGAAATGTTGGATGCATAGATGCGACGGAGACGGAAGTGTAAATAGGCAGGGGGCCCACATGGTATACATATTTCGAGGGGTATCATCCTTGCTTCGCAAAGTGGCCTTGCGCGCGCGCAGCTGCAACTACAAGGGTGTGTCAATGAGGTGCACTAGAAGAGTCACAGGAATCAGGCTGCCAGTGCCTGTTTCTGATATTCTTGGAACTTTGCGCCCTCGGCCTGAGCTTTCTGCATTGTTTCTTGCAATTTCTTCTCGCGCTTTTCCAACCGTTCTTCCATCCCGATTATCATGAGACGGACATTCTCAATGTACGACATGGTCGATTGAGGGTCTTGTTCACCCTCAACATACGCGTTGGCAGACCGTCCACCCGACCGAATGGCAGATGTCGAAGAAGGCCCGCTTGTGCCGAACGCGGTAGGAGGCGGTAAGCCAATCATTTCCTATCAGCTCAGAGTTATGTCGTATCCGGCGAGACAATCCCAACATCACATACCTCCCAGTTGGGCCCAACCAGTTTGGCAAGCGATCTCTCGGTGAATTCGAGACGAGCTTTCGTCCTGATCACGCCGGTCAGCTGGTGCTAAGTGGACTAACATTTCTTGAATTACTTATTATGCTCCATCAGTTCCCTCTGATTCTCCTTCTGTGTCCCTTGGAGGAGAATATCGGAATTCTGTAGTTCCGATTTTAGGTGATTGATCTCAGCTAACGCCTTGTCAAGTCTGGCCTTCGTCTACTCATCCCATTTGGATGTTAATCACGGACTGAGAGAGTTCCATGTAGAATAACATACTTCGTCACACTCCCGCTCTTTGTTGAAGAGCTTCCGCCGCAACTCATCCTCGACAGTCTCGTCGGATTCTCTGAGAACGCCAAGGTCATCGGACACAAGCGTGGCTTGTTGTCGCGCATTGTGGTTACGAACGCTTTGACTGCGACGCATGGAGCAATATGTTAGTGATTTCGTATCAGGTTGAAGAGGCGGGCCTGACAGAGAATAGTCCTAGTGGTTGTATTGGGAGGGTCGAAACGCGGTTGCAAGCCGGATGATCGAGTTGAACGCGTAATCCACGTGATAAATCGATCACCAATACTACTGGCAACTCTAGTAGGGTTCAAGTTTCCAATACTAAGCAAGCTTTAGGCGTTTCAGGCTTCATTCAAGTTGAATAGCTGCAATTACTTCCACAGTAGCAGAGACATTTTCATATTCGCGATAGTGCAGTACTGCAATTTCTCGTTACCCACCCAGTCAAGTTGAAGTGCACGCTGATAGCCACAAGCCAAACAAAGCGTAACAAACCCGTGAAGTGCCTTGGCGGCCGAAATTGGAAATGTCATCAGGGTCCGAGTATTCGTACACTGGCTCAGGGCTGACTAGCGCTGACTTGTCGTCGACTGCGTACATATACTAATCTCCTTGAACACTCCTCCATGGTTGATATTCCCAATGCATACCCACCCTCCAAACTGGGAGAGTATACCGTCATCGGTGACATTGCTGAGGGGACGTTTGGCAAGGTGAAAAGTACGTGGATCGCGCACTTCTGTGTGTTCCTAGGGGTTTATGCAGTAAACAGTGGCACTTCATACTGTGACCGGTCACAAGGTTGCAATGAAATTCATCTCCAAACAAGTCATTGCAGCTACGAAGACGAAATCGAGAGTCCAACGAGAGGTGGAGTATATGAGAGCCTTGCGGCACGTACATATCATCAAGCTGTAAGTTTCTGCGATCTTCCTACCATGCATACGGTCATTGATATGCTCCTCAGATACGAAGTCATTTCCACTCCTACGGATATAATCATTGTCCTGGAATATGCTGGAGGAGAACTATTCAACTACATCGTTACTCACGGCCGGATGCCAGAACATCGGGCCAGACGGTTCTTCCAGCAACTCATCTCTGGAATCGAGTACAGCCATCGACTGAAGATTGTACATCGAGATCTCAAGCCAGAGAATGTTCTTTTGGATGACGACCTGAACGTCAAGATAGCCGACTTCGGTCTGTCCAATAAAATTGCGGACGGTGATTTCCTCAAGACCAGCTGTGGAAGCCCTAACTACGCTGCTCCCGAGGTCATTCGAGGGGGTCTGTATACTGGACCGGAGATTGACGTCTGGAGTTGTGGGGTAATCCTCTACGTGATGCTTTGTGGTCGGCTGCCATTCGAGGATGATGATGTCCAGAACCTATTCAGCAAAATTACCCGTGAGTATGAAGCTCTCTGTTTGTCGTTACGCAACTAACATCACTCGTAGAGGGCGTATACCACATGCCAGCTTACTTGTCGCCGGATGCCCGCAACCTCATAAACGGAATGCTCGCAGTGGATCCGGTGAAACGTATCACGGTCCCAGAAATACTTGAACATCCCTTCTTCACTACAGATTTGCCTCGATATCTCCGCCCATTGCCGCCTCCCCCAGGTCCTATTCTTGGTCCTCTATCCACCCTTGTGTCTCCTCCGAAGCCGCTTGACTTCGAGATCATCGAAGGCCTTGGTCGGATAGAAGAAGATGTCGTTGAAGATCTCGCTAACCGCATGGAGGGAGTGGACAAAAGTGACATCTGGGAAGCTTTGAGGAGAGATGACGGGCCTCAGGGAAATGCGGTGAAGGTAGCGTACATGCTTTTGCGGGACAAGCGTCGCCTTGGAAGAGATTGTAAGTCACCATCTGAGACCGCCGCATTCGCATAATTAATCTGGGATGTAGTGGCAGAATTCATGGAACAAGAGCGCGATGCAGAGTTAGCCGTTATGGACGTGAGTCGTTCTTTCGTGCCGGCTTTTCTCCTTCCTCTAAGTCAGCATGTGATTACAGCCTCGTAACGCAATGTCTCCGGGTGCTCTTTCTCCAGGCGGCGGGGATCTGGAAGAGAATCCATTTGATACCGAATTCAATGATCTTGACGATGACGAAGATATCGATGATGGCCTCGACTTCTCTACGCCCCAATCTGAGGCTGAGAACAACTTTGCCGTTTTGAATTCCTCTCTTCCTGACCAATTGCCCGAGCAACACCATCTACAGGCCTATGCCAACGGCAAACGATGGCCGACGAAGGAGAAGAAGCAACACCGTACAAAGTGGCACTTTGGCATACGCAGTCGCTCACCACCCATGGAGGTCATGCTCGAGATCTATCGTACGCTGAAGGCTCTGGGTATGGAGTGGAAGGAGAAAAAGGATCTCGGCGGGCTGGGAGGAATCCAAGCTGCAAGGGCGAGGGGCCGGGCTGGTGAGCGAGCAAAGATTGAACGAGCAAGGGAGTATGATGGCGACTACGTGGACTTGCGAGCTGCTTCATCGATTTACTTCATTGAGACGCGAGCCAGAGTGCAAGATGTCGTGGTACGGCTTGACTACACGCTACTTTCCGTGATATTCGCTCACCTCCGCGACAGGTTTTGATGAATCTGCAGCTTTACATGGTTGACTCTATCAACTACCTTGTCGACTTTCACCACAAGAAGACGTACAAGGCTGCAACACATCCTGAGGCTGGCAAATTTGCCATGGCACACCCAGATGTTTCGCTAGATACGCTCTCAGATTCGAGCAAATCTATGAAGGACGTCAATATGCGAGAGGAGGAAGTCGTCTCCCCCTTCATCTTCATGGATGTGGCATGCAGGCTCATCCTTGAACTCGCTGGTGGCGGAGCCGAGTAGGCTATCGATTCCATCAGGCTCTACTCTCGCATTGTATCATTCTTCCTTTGCTGTACCATTGCTCGCTGTCGTTGCTGTGCTTCGTATCGGAAAACCATGTACCATATTTTGCATGTACTGTAGTTGTAATATTGCTTATTGATACTGTACTGGACCACAAATCTACGGAGACGTCAACAGATGGGGAATAGTGGTGCTGATAGCAAGAAGCCCAATTTTCTCAGCGTGACGGAGTCAGCTAACTTACAGAATGTATGAGCTACCGGCTCTGCTTCTGCTCGGAGGACAAGCACAAGCGTGACAAAGTCGAGCACTAAGATGTCCAACATCGATATCCGCCCTAGTTAGGCACAGACTTGCCACAAGAGTTGTGTACAGCAGTACAGGCAATCTGCAATTTGACGAAAGGTGCGTTGAAAAGAGAGAAAGGTCTGCCTGCGGCTTGCGCAGGCAACTTTATAGACCTTCGCCACGTGGCGCTCGGGACTTGCCGCAGTGAATTTGGTTCTCTTTGGATCCCAACTTCCTCGTCACTTGTTGACGCTTTCGCGACCATTCTCAGTCAAAGTATCTGAACCTGACTCAATATCCGCATCAGACATTTGGGCTTTTGCTGCCGATAATTCACTCTTGGGATATACGACATGTTGTTGGCTTCCCTGAAAAAGAGGCGACGCTCTTGCAGACAAATGTGCTGGACGATGTTGAAATCTCCGCGTTGTCTCGCGTGACCGGCCGCGGTACTGTAAGTATCATATCTTGAGGTAAGCAGCAGCGCGTCTCAAGAGCTCGTCCCCTCTGATAGTGGACGCCATCCCAAGATACCCTTGCTACGCTATACATGATGAGGAGGAAATTCTCCCTTTACCGCAAAGGAAGTGGTGAGTTGGCATCTTCAGGCAATCTCACTGCAAAGTTATGCATCATACCATGTTGCAGGTGCATCTGAAGATGCCGCCAATGATGGCGTACCCACTCCGAGCTTATCGGGGATGCAACGGCATAGCAATATTGTCGGTGTAGCTTCAGCCCATGTTCCAGAGTATAATCCTCCTGTTCTGAAGTGCCTAGCCCACGAAGACGGTCTACCGACATATACCAGTATTGCGACTACGCGTACCCTAGCGACGTCAACCTATCACTTCGTCAGATTGTCTCCCTCTGCCATTGTAGTGCAACAAATCGAGAAGGCTCTTCGACATGAATGCTTGCCCATTTATCACATAAGTGTCACTGCCGACACCGACAAAGACAAGCCATGCAATTTAGTGACGATGGTCAGGAGAGGGTGTGATGAAGGTGGTTATTTGGTTGCACGCCTGGAGTATGTGCTATGAATAGGTCTGTGGGATGATTCACCTTACACCATTTTCCAAGGATCGGCGACACAGTGGACACTGCCTTTGTCAAGATGGGCGGACAGTGCAGGTCATTGCGCTCCGTCTTGCATCGGAAAAGGACGATTCACAAGGGTGGCAGGTATGTATCGGACTACGCCACGTAATTCGTTCCGTCATCTCATTGTGAGTTTGAGATGCAGGCGCTATCAACTTCCAGACGGTCGCACTATTAAGTGGAAGTTGGGCAATGAGATCTGGCGCGTACGTCTCCCGTACACTCAGGCCGGAAATTTGATGTTGAGTTACCCTCATATTGTGCAGGCTTCGCTCAACTCAGAACGCCTGGCCTCAATACGTCTTTCCCCAAATTCAGAGTTACTTCTCTACCCACTTGCATTTCCAGTCGCTGATCACATCATTGTTGCCCTGGTCATTCTTCTGCACGAGCACTTTCCACGGTCTGGCATTGTTGGGGTGGCCACCTAATTATGCGGTTATCCGAGGGCTTCGGAAAGCGAAACGACTGTAAGTAGCTGATGGGCGTCGAAAGAGTGCTTTCGTTTGCAATGTTCATTCCCATCACGGTAGGTGGAGGAGATGTGTAGATTAATAGGCTCTGCGTGAAGAAGCGCTTGCGTACTCACCAACTATTGTGCATAGTACGCAGTGCTGGATCCGAATCTACTATATAATAAAGGAG
>JSYW01001258.1:0-40058 GCA_000787475.1 Lentinus polychrous | reverse complement strand
ACCACAACTATGATTTCATCGCAGCAAAGGGCGGATTGTTCTTCAGCTTCTTCTTGAACTTCAAGGATAACCAGTCCGGCGTTGTGTATGAGGCACAGATCGATGGTACAACTGCTGAGATACACGCCGTTAGAAACCTTGCGACCGGTGCCCTCATCGTGAACCAGTAGATAGATATAACCGACGGTGGGTTGGGTGCGCAGATTGTGTAGCATGTTTGAGAATGTTGTACTATACAAGTCCAGTCTATATTCTAGATTGGTCCCTATTAAAGTGTAACAAATCAAACAAGTATATCACAACTTCGCCTTTCCTTCAGCACTCCCTTCGCGCTTTTTCGCCTCAGCAGCAGCAGCCTTCTCCATCATAATCCGAGTCTCGGTAGCAGCCTCAGCGAGATAATGCTTCAACTCCGCCGTCCGTCGTTTCAAACTAGTGATAGTCCAACGAATATAATCGTCCCCAATCGAGTACGACAAGCCGTAGCCATCCGGGACGACTTCTCCGTATCCCCAACCATCGAGGTAACTCGACGAGAGATTCGAGGTGGACAGTTCCCAGTGGTTCGTCCGTGAGTAGGCCGGGTCTTCGTATATGGCTGGGGTGGGTTCACCCTCTTTGAGACACTTCTTCAGACCGAAGAGATGTCGGTCGACGCCTTGACCGTCTGCTGCCCATGCGGCGTACTGCAAGTGACGCCCAACAGCTTTGCGGAACAGTTGGGCGCGGTGTTCGTCCTGCAACGGAAAGACAAGGTTCAGCTTGACGTCATACTAGATTTGGGCAAGGTTGAGGTTCATCCTTACCGTTTCGTTGGGATTGAGCATGGCTTCGGCCCAAGCTTTGCTCTCGTTGCTTGCGGAGCGGATGACTTCTGTACGACCCTGTTGGAACTTGCGCGTTTGAGCACTCTCGTAGCAAACACCTGGTCGGCCAAACATCTTGTGGAACGCCAATTGTTTCACCAGCTGCGCCCACGCGTCAGGGGAAGCCTTGAACTTCTTGATGTACTCCTTGCCATACCCCTCATAATGCAAGACCTGTATTCCCAGCGAATATTGATATACTTCACCGTCGCGTTGGTGACATACAGGCATACCTCGAGATCATGAGCAGCAACCAACTTGTCAAAGTTTTCCTCCGCCTTTTTGATGTATTCCCCAACCTTACCGTCAAGATTGAACTTGAGTTCAACGGGCGCTTCGAGGTCTTTCCCGGTCTCAGGGGTTCGTTCGGGCCCCAAGTCGACTTTACGTTGAGCCAACGCGGCGAGGAGGAACTCCGTCATGCGCAATGTCGGTGTCCCGTCCATGCAGGAATGCTCTCCGAGGAATCCGGACTTTCCGTTCTCAAAGACGATCACTGGGTGTGCGGAGAAAATGAGATGATCGGTTAGTTACCCCACGGGGTAAAGGTACGGAATTGACTAGGGACTAACGTTGGTGCTTGTCGTAGAACCGGTTCCTGCCGTCTCCTACCCAGCATCCCCAGCTAGTTTGTTCACGCGTGACGGGCTTGGAGTCGTCCAGAGCGACGATCATCATTGCTGATTCGATCTCCTCTAGTAAGGCGGCATTCGATGGGGAGGCTGCTAGCAGAGCTTGTCGAGCCTATTCAGTGCAGAAATCAATAAGGGTGAACGCGATGGAGACTATAGTGCATTGCCTACATCTGCCCAGGTATCTCGGTTTTCACTAGTCAAGGCACCAACGGGCACAGCCTTCTCGTTGCCGGCGAGTTGGATGACTTTCTCGATTTGCGCCTCCAATTCAGCCGCGGTCAATTCCCGGCCGTCTTTGGTTGACAGCGGAACTTTGAAGAACTTGTTCTTCCGCACAAAGACAACATGGTTGTGAGTGAGAGCGTCAAACTTCCGCGCGGTATCCGTAGGCTTCACGGGGTACCGGGAGGAATGGAAACTGGGATTGATACATATCAGTCGTATCCTCTCATGATAGGAACTGCATACGTACAGCCACTTGTACGATTCCATCGCAAGAGGTGCCCCTCGTACTTTCTCAGGTTCGAGTTGTTTGCTGGCATTCCGTGTAAGCCGCGTTCAAACTAGGTAATACTCCACGCACCTCTCCACCAAAGCCCTGAACGGCAACATGGCTTTCAGGAGCGTTGCGGCCCTCTTGGCTTGACTTGGCTTGGTCTTGTCATCTACGTGAACGTAAAAGTAGCTCACGTAGACAACCACGGGGTCTCTATAGCCCATGTAGGCTGTCTCGTTCCACCAGTCGGCAAGCCAGTTCCGAACATTGGAATTGGCCGCGCGAGCCTGGAGTCGACGCTGCAAGGTCTGTGCCTGCTCAGACTGCAAGAATGACTTTACAGCGGCTTGGGTCGCGGAGAACTCTGCGGGTGTCAAGTGTGGCTGAACCGTTTCGAGGTACTTCGCAGCTGTAGATTGGAGGGGGGGAACAGGTAGTCGGGGAAGAGATGCTTCGAAGCGAAGCATAGGCCCTGCAGTTGGATCAGCAACGTACCCCGGTGGCACAGAGTCTGCTGAGCGTCGGATAGCCGAGGAGTGCAGAGGACGTCGTTGTGACATTGCTGTAACCTGACGTGAATAGATGAGTTATAACTAGCAACGCTATATTGAGTCCACGGGGTCTATTTTTGGACTCTATAGGGAAGAGAAGCACTGGTCGGTAATGATGCTTACAGTCAACGGAACGGAATGACGCGACACGGAACTTTTGAGGACGTTGCCTTGTAACTTGAGCATCACAAAGGGGATGTAGCTGTGGTTAGGGGGACTGCGGTATATAGGCTGCAGTCACTAGGGGATCAAGAGATCCGGTATATAACTCTGTGTGAGGTGGAGATAGAGGGGGCCCCAGAGAAGAGTAAGTCTGGACGGGCTTTAAGTACAACAGAAAGAGTGAGTCGAGAGTACCGTTTGTATCCCGTCGTCCGATCTGCCCAGATGCAACCACCGCCAGGGCACTTTATACGGCCACCAGTACTGGGCGCTGACCGGCGCATGTGATTCGAGCTCGGCGTTGTGGCCATCGTGCCAAGCGATCAGAGACGCGCGAGCAGCGAGCGGGGGCATGACGCGCTCGACCACGTGCCACGCGCTCTGCCGGAACGCGATCGAGGCAGGCCAAATTCAAAGCAGCCTGCAGGCCAGCCTGAGCGAGCGCTTCCCTGCCTTTTGGCCACAGCGCAGCGAATAAATATTAATAAATCCCTCTAGGCTTCAGCTCGTGAACTCGTGTCCCGAACGCGTTGATCTCTCTCGTCCATCGCGCAACAGCCTTCCCTTCGCCACAGCTCATCTTCCCCAGTTCTCTCTCACCGCAACTTGAAGGATATCGCGTAGTACCATCGCCTGTTTCCTTTCCGATTGCAGTGTTCAACAGTTGGTCGTCTTGAATCGAGCCTTTATCTTGCTTTCTTCGTTCCCGCCCAGCATGAGCAACCGTCAACGTGCGTCGGTGATCACGAATCACTACGCTGTCACCCAGCTGCCCCAAAAAACGTTCTACTTGTATACAGGTAGGTCTCTTGTCAGTGCGTGCTCTGGTTGGGTTTCTGACCCACTCCACAGTCGGTAAGCAGCGCTCTGATCGATAACGAGCTTTACGATGGGGTCCTCAACCTCACTGCAAGCCATTACGCCACCACCCTTGAGAAAAGAGAATGGGCAAGATCGACATGACAAGAAGTTGGCCACAAAGATTATAGACGTTATGCAGCACGAAAGGCCAGACACGTTTAGGCAACACGGCTTGTATGACGGCGTCGCCTTGTTTTATTCACTGCAGAGCGATCTGCAGAATATCGTGAGTGACATGCATTCCGGTGTTCTGGGCTGACATAACAGATCATCGTAGTATACCGTTACCCTTGGTCGCACTAAATACCGTGTACAGCTGACTACCTCAACGACCCTACCTCCTAGGTATGTATCAGTGACTACCTAAGCTTGCTTCCTCTTACTCTGCTTCAGGGAGCTCGCCCACCAGAAGCCAGTTCTCCTAAATGTGCTACAGATGATTGTCAAACAGGCACCGCAGAGGTATGGTTATCGCTCATCATCTTCTCTCGTGCTCCACTCATTGACCGGTAGGAGACACCTCGTCACCCGGGGACGGTCCTTCTACCAAATCCCGGATGCCGGTCGAGACACCGCAGCGATGCTCCCGGGTGGTCTCATCCATCTCAGTGGTTGGTTCCAGTAAGTGATGCTAATGATGGCACATATCTAGAATACTCACGGGACGTTCATAGATCTGTCAGGCCTTCCGTCGATAAACTTCTCGTGAACGTGAATGTCTCAAATGCGGTGGCATACCAACATGGAGGACTCATCGATCTCGCATGCGAGTTCTTCAAGGGTAGGGGCAAGCGCGCGTCGGACGTTCGTGACCTGCTGCGCCTACCGGAGGATGAGTACAAGCAGTTCAACAAGTTTGTTGCCCGTTTGAAAGTCATCATCAGGGTTGACTCGGACACGAAGAAAACACCCAGGCCCCGGTCAATCAAGGGTCTGATTCCGCGGGCTGGCAAATACGTTTTCGACAAGGATGGTAACAATATGACTGTTGAGGTATGTATGGTAATGTGTACAGATTGGCAGTGACGCTAAGCACCTGCTCTGCTCTCACTAGAGCTACCTGCTTGCAAAGTATAACGCCCGCACTAAATATCCTGAACTCTTTGGTGTGGTGGTTGGCGACAAGGCCGTATATCCTGCAGAGTTCTGCATGGTGGTGCCGGGACAGTTCTATAAGAAACAGCTGGCGCCTGAAGCTCAGGCTGAGTTTATCCGCAAGTCATCGAGGACACCTGCGGTGCAGCTGCAAGACATTACTCGTGCGATATCTGGTCACGTAAGTACATTGGACTGACTATGCCTTTCCATGCCCAGTAACTTGATGTGTATTCAGCGCCTTGAGGACCAAGTCTTTGACTACGCCAATTCTCCATATCTTCAGGATGTGGATATGAGGATCAGTACGAGGCCTATCGAGCTGGAGGGCGCAGTCATAAGGGCGCCTGGGATTGAGTACCGATCTGGCGTCGTGGCAAGTCACCATAAAGAGCATCTGATGAAATTCATCTAATGCTACACTTCGCAGAACATCCAAGATGGCAAATGGAATGTCACTGGTGGCACTGTACTCAGAATGCCCTCGAGAATCAACAATTGGGCAATTGTCAGCTTTGATCCAAGTATTGAGCCTCAGTTGGTAAAGACCTTTGTTACAAAACTGGTTCAAAACCTGAGGCAAAGAGGTAAGCTGTTCTTATGTATAAATCAAGATTATAAGACAGGCTTATAGCTACTATATAGGAATCAGTATGTTGATCTACTCTTTCAATGTCCACTAGCTTAACACTGTACTCTAGCTATTTCAGATCCTCCAACACCTCTCCTTGGTAATGCTCAGGATGTAAAACAGGTGAGTGATACAATCTCTGTAATGACATGTAATCTATATGATATAATCACAGTCTCTCAAATATGTATATGACAAGAACTCTGTCTTCAACAAGACCACTCAACAGCAGCATGGCCCTGAATTTTTCCTTATCTTCCTTCCTCGGTCTGCTGCACCTCTCAAGCAACAGATTAAGCACATTCTCACAGTTGACAAAGGTATTCCAACTCAGTGTTTAGTAAGTATAGATCTTGAACTTAGTATGTGGTGCTTATATCTTACAACTTGTCAGCGTGGTGGAAAGTGGAATAATCCCAAGATGTCGCCAGGCTCACTGGATCAGTATTGCAACAATGTTGCTCTCAAGTAAGTAGTTCAATTGAGTCTACTTGGATTATGTATAATATGGCTCTAGGATCAATGCTAAATTGGGAGGCCTCAACTCTACTGTTCCTGCCTTACAGGGACATCTGCAGCACACTATGGTTGTTGGTATGTATCTTCGCTCTAGGTCACCTTTCAAAGTTCTTGACTGGTTGTCCAGGATGTGATGTATCTCATCCTGCACCTGGCCTGAGAGGAAAACCTTCTATTGCTAGCTTGGTGTCCTCTGTGGATTCATGTGCTTCTGTCTACACCTCTCAAGTTGGCCTTCAAGAACCTAGAGTAGAGATCATCAGCAATCTAGGTAATATGTTGCAGGTAAGAGGAAGATATGCTAACTTGAAGATGTTGAACTAAACTAAATATTCTAAATAGATTGCAATTGGGGACTATATGCAGTATGTAACTGGGGGTAAACCAGAGGTGAAAGGGGTTCTCAAACATGTGATCGTATTTCGTGATGGTGTTTCGGAAGGGGAGCATGAGACTGTCAGGAAAGAGGAGATTGATATCATTGACAGTGAGTACTCAAGACTGGCTCGGTTGCAATTCACAATTGATGATTTCAATAGAGGTACTCAGGCAGGCTGAAATTCACTTCAAGCTTCCACGAATTGCCCTGACTTACCTCATTGTCACCAAGAGGCATGTCATTCCAATCAATGCAGACTCGTCACTAACAGCTGTCTAGACATCATGTGCGGTTCTTTCCCCGAGATGTGTATGTGAACTCTCATATGTGCTGCCATATAAGCACTGATTTTGTGGCTAGGCAACAAAATCCGAAGAGGAATTGCAGCGCTGGCCTGGTGATCGATAGAGACATTGTTCAAAATGCTCAAGGGGATTTCTTCTTGTTGTCTCACCACGGGCAGATAGGGAGTAAGTGAGAAGCTTCAGTCCTCGCGGTGTGGATGAACTCATGGAATGTGGAAACCCGCAGCGAGCAGGCCGGCACACTACTTCGTGCTAAGGAACGATATGCAATTGAAGATCACCGTGTAAGCCTTAAATGTCAATTGCACGAGAATGCCCCTAATCAACAAGTCATGACAGCCTTGAAGATATTGCATATTACCTCTGTTACGTGTACGCTTCTGCAACCAGGAGCGTTTCAATACCTGCTCCGGTCTATTGTACGTTCACGTTCATTTTCCTATGAGATTCGACAGGTACTGACTGACATTGATTCCATGTAGATGCCGATGTAAGTCTCCCCATCCCAACACCTTCTCACGTAGTAACGCAGAGATCCTCCTTTTTAGCTCGCCTGCGCCAGAGCGCAATATCACTTCCATGCGGCGGCGGCGAATAGCCTGCAGGAGACGAGCACTGAGTCAGACCATCCGGAAGAATTTGATCTACAAAAGTGGCAGGGTGCCTTCACAACCGCTTCCGGAAGGGTCAGACGTAGCCTCTACTTCATCTGAACGTTTCATCCCGTCCCGCCATCATTGCCCTCTCGAAATTCGTACGATCTTCACCCTCTCTTGCTGCGCCGGTTCATTTCGATCTTCGTATATCTCCCCTCATAATTTTCATAATATGTTAGCCAGCTTCAGAGACCTCTCATCGAGCTTTGCCAGGTTCCTACCGACTTTCTTGCATGTGAGTCTTACCCGAGATTCGTTTCATTGTACGATACATGACGATATTTATCGCGGCAACCTGATTGAGACGTGCGAATCGAATGCATGTAGTGTATGAGTAGCTATACAGGTAGTGTCAACAGAGTTTGTCTACTGTCTGTTGTATCAAGGCTACAAGATCCTTATCGTGGATGCCGTCCTCGCCAAACCCACCCTTCTGCAACTTGCCAAGTAGTGTCTCCTTCGCCTGGAGGACCTCTAGGAATGGCGAGAGAGAGGACTCGTACACTGGCGAGAGTCGAAGGATGAACGCGAGAGATGCAACAAGTCGGTGAACTGCGAGTGAGCGCAAGTTCAGTTATATACAGTATGGCACGAAGAGATGAACTGCACTACGTACCAACATCCTTACTCGAGTATTCGTTCCGGATCGCCTCAAGCACCGCGCTGAGAAGTTCAACTTCCCACTCGCCATGTTCTTCCAGCCCCGCGACGGAACCGTTCTTCACTCTCACTTGCGCAATCCGTGCCTTCTGGATAGACGCAGCAATATTGAATGCAAGGCTTGCGGCAGCGGTTCTGACGGATACGTCAGGATGGAGCAGAGTGTTGACCAAGAGCGCGGTCACGGTGGATCGTTTCAGTTGACGTGCAAGCGCGTCGTTGGAATATGCGTTGCAGAGGAGGCGGAGGGATGTCAGAATATAGTTCCTCGCCGAGGATTGGGCTTCTGCGTTGTCCAAGGTTGAAAGAGATTTGAGAAGAATGGTTTGGATTGGGTCGGTCGTGGCGGATGATGCACAGAAGGTCGCGACAGTTTCGTCCATAATGGCCAGACGCCATAGATCTACGAGCGGGAATAGCTGCGGAGGTGTAAGAGAGGAGACGAGAGTCTTCGTAGCGTCTGCCCACTTCGTCAAGGATTGCGGCGTTACTACTGGGCGCGGTAGATTGGAAGTTGGTGAAGACGGAGTGGAGGGGAATCGTTTCTTCAGGTAGGGCACAAATTCGTCCGTGATAATGGACTTGGTTGAGGTTAAATTGGGTGAGGATTCGATAGCAGATACGAGTTTGGACTGGATTGTATCCAGTGGTGGTACTTGCGTGAAGAGGATCGGGTTCGTACACAACTTATCCACCGCAGGGATGGATAACTTTGTATGCGGATGGGCTGGCAAAGTGAGCGGTAAGACAGATATATGCACGTTGATACTTATTTTTAAGACATACGAGGGAATGCTTCGTAGAGCAGAAGGTTCACTTGCGAGTTCAACTCGGCTTGATTCGCCCCCTTGAACTCACTTGTCTACTCGGTTTCGGATCAGCGATTGACAGGATGTACGACCGGAAAGAGAGGCATACCTTCTTCCCATTCAAAAAGAATATGAACGTAGGTGTAACCCGTACGCCATACTCGCTCCCAACCATTCCACCCATACCAACCCCAAGGTCGATCTTCACAAAAGCAATCCCACCACCAGCCTCATTTCCCTCCGTCTTCTCGTGCGCCAACCTCTCAAATACGGGTTCGATCATCCGACATGGTCCACAGGTAGCGGACGTGAAGAACGCCACCACGGCCCGGTGCGTCTTGAGGATATTCTGAAAAGACGAAGGGTTTGTGCATATATGCACTGGCGCAGCCACCGTGTTGGTAGATTGCGTTCCATTGAATGCTGGTGCGCCGTACGGAGAGCCATTGGCCTGAGGCGTACTTGAGGGACCTCCTGCTGCAGCCTGTGCCGCAACTGCTTGCAAGAGGGTCGCGGCCAGAGCGGGGTTCGGAGAAGCGGCTGCTGCCGCTTGGGCTGCTTGAGGAGTAGGTTGAATAGTCCCTGGAGTAGGTGTAGCACCCGGTGCAGGACGGCGGTACATATTGTCAATCGTTGGGCGAAGGGCAGCCCCAAAGGGGGTGGAGAGGAAATCCGATGGAAGGTCTGATTGGCGGTGAAATGAATATCAGGGCCCTTCTCTTGGGAGCACGAGAAGACTCACCTTTTATCCATGCAGGTATAGAGTTACCGGTCAGGAAGCCGACTACATCGTTCGTGAACGAGTTGCAGTTGAAATCTACGCCCTAGCGTAAGCTACGAAGCGAGCGTTACGATTCTCGGAGCCTCTCACCGAGTAAGTGATACTACAGTCTCGTCAGAAAGGGACATTCAGTGGATGAAGACACACATACTTTGTCGGCCGTATAATGTTGTCTCATCTCGTTCAAGTACTCTTCAAATGTCTCTTCGTCTATGTCTGTCTCACCCATGTCTATGATCTGCAATGGTCTTCCATGCTACAGGAGGTAGTCAGTCAATCGAAGGTCTGAGTAGAGAACGAGGTGATACGTACATGGGATTGACCAGGTGCAGTGACGGAGATTCCCTGGCCGTAGAATATCTCTCTACCATAAACAACAACGGAGGTATGCCTGCACTTTCCAACGCTATCAGACCATGCTTTCCCGGAGGGTTCAGAGTAGCACGCACCAAATGCCGTCAATCTGCCTCCCGGTCAACTGCATAGACAATTGCTTCGCAAGTCCATTGGAGAGATCGTAAACATAGAGCTGCACGGGTGTGGGCATGGTTTAGACGTCTAGTACGGTATCCGCTTGTCTCTAGCTCTTGCGTTGTATGGTATGTCTACTAGTACTTGGCTCGTTCCGAGTTTGCGAAGTCAAGGAGGTGGTATAAAGTAAAGCAGAAGTTCTAGCGGATGCTTGACGGGATGCATGACGCGTCTTCATAGAGCCATTTCCGTATTTCTCGGAGTTTCGATGAGTTACCAGATTGATGGACTGCAGCTTGTCAATCAACCGCTAGGGTCCTAGCAAGTGACAAGTGCTGCAGTCTGCACCTAGAAAGCTGAAAGATACATAGCAGAGACATGGGGACGTTGCAAAAGGTAGTATTGAGCGAGTATCGTAAGGAAGGAAGAGCATGAAGGAACATACGATCAACCCTACGCGTTACCGCCGGATCGAATCATATCTCAACGCACGAGCAGCTGAAGCAACGGCCCAGAATAATTGAAGCTGAGCAATCAGAATTATAAGGATGGTTGGATATACAGCATGTACAACAAAAGACTCAAGAAAACCCGAAACGAATGATTCATCAAGCATGAAGCGCAGCCATAACCGGAACCTCGACCTCAACCATGTCCATATCGTCGTCATCGCCATCGTCCTCCTCCATTTCTTGGGGTAGGGACATCAACGAGTCATTCACAGCTGCCGTAATCGGCGGAGGATGAGCAGGTAGAGTATGCTGAGGTATCGACTCTGAGGATGACGACGCTGCAGGGGCAGTGGAAGAAGATGCAGGGGAGATGTGCTGCGACGACTCTTCAGGGAACTGGTTAACGTCCAGCATGGTATGCATAACTTGGGAGGTCGGCGGAATGGCCGATGACAATGAAGACGCAGATGCGGGTTGTACGGACGAGGTAGGCGGTGGTGGTAACGAAGCTGCCACTGCCTCTGCAAATGTCCGAGGAGCAGGAGCGGTACTTGCAGTTGCATCTGCCGGCACTTCGTCCTCGTCCATTTCCGACAGCTCCGTCAACTGGGCTGCCAGAAGCGCTAACTGAGCTTGCAAAGCCGCTCTATGTTCGTCCGAAAGCGACGTCGTCTGCGCCTGCGTCGTCTGGACAGCCGAAGGGTTGCTAGTATCCAAGTTACTCGACCCTGCAATGGGCTCGGCTGTGCTTGTTGTATCGGGCTCGTTCGGTGGGGCATCCAAGTTGAAGTTGATAGCCTTCAAGATATGTT
The DNA here is from genome assembly GCA_000787475.1 of Lentinus polychrous. Classification (NCBI taxonomy): domain Eukaryota; kingdom Fungi; phylum Basidiomycota; class Agaricomycetes; order Polyporales; family Polyporaceae; genus Lentinus; species Lentinus polychrous. The sequence continues at coordinate 28,917 of JSYW01001258.1, read as the reverse complement.
GAGCAGCTTCCCAAACATCCGCATGGGTATCTCCACCCGAACTGTCTTCTTGTGTGTCCTTGGAAGCTTGTGATGCATCCACAGTCGTCTTACTGGCGACATGCGTCGTACTTGCTGCAGCAGCGGACGTCGCAGCAGGGGTCTTGCTCGCAGTCTGTCCCTGAGGCTGCGCGGTATAGCCGGGGTAATTATATGGATAACTGTACGACTGTGCGCCATACGGGGTATGATGGCCAGACGCTGGAGGTGCTGCTTGCGGTACTGCAGACCCTCCTCGACTCCTTGACGGTAAGGGAGCATTTGTGAACGGAGAGGACGATTGTCCAGAATGATGAACATTGTACGTCGCCTGAGTAACTGTTTGTGGTCGACGCGTCGTACGTCTCGATGTCTATCAGGTGGAGCACATGTGAGCTAAAAGCGGACGCAGACGTGAAAAACAAAAAGCGAACTTACAGCACCTCCCTCCCAAGCGGGATTCAGCCTATATTTCCCCCCAGGTCTCTTCTCAAGGCGTCCCCTCTTATACGCCTTTTGCAGCGCCTGACTCGCCGAAGGCCTAAAGTTGCTTTGCAACGGCCATCTCGCCTCCATCCGAGTAAATAACTCCCTCGGAGCGGCACCATCCGGATCGCTCACGTCCATGAGGGCTTCCACGATCATATCCTCGTAGCTGGGTAACTCCTCTCCTTGTGGTGTGTGATGGGCGGGATGAGGATGCGCGTGGGGCATCGGTGGGTGCATGTGTGCCATGGGTGGCCGTGGTGGATACGCGCTCGGTGGAGGGGCTGGATAGCCTGGTGGGGGTGGGTACGGAGGATATCCTGGATATGGCGTCGCATACCCTGGCGGCGCGCCATAGTATGGTGCATGAGGATAAGTAGGCGGTTGAGGTTGCCCAGGTATAGGATAACCATATGGATGATAAGCGTACGGTGCTTGCGGCGTTGGCGGGTGTCCAGGACGAGAAGGATCGGTCAATTGAGGAGTAGTTGTTGGCGGCTGCGGTTGCGAAGTGGAAGGCTGGGCTGCAGGAGCGTTCGTCTGGGATGGTGTGCCAATAGGAGGGTTAGTCGAGGTGCTAGTCTGAGCTGGTGTAGCGGAACGGGACAATTCTTCCAACACTTTTTGAAGGGTCTGTTGGGCCTCTGTTATAGGGTCGGTGGCAGGCGCGTCAGCTTCGCCAGTTTGTGCTGGAGTCTCAGTAGGCTCAGGAGCTGACGGTGCAGGTGGGTTCTTTGGCGGACTGGAAGGATTGTTCGGAACAGACTCTGCAGATGTGCAGGGGGTTGCGTCCTGTTGTGGTACGGGCACATCAGGGGGAACCTCTACAGTGGGCTTCTCCGCGGATTGACCCTCTGGGGGATGGTCATTTCGAGGTAGAGTCGGGTCAGTATCGGACCGCGAGTTTTTCTGCAGCGCTGCAATAGCAGCATGTAGATCAATGGGCCAGATAGTATTCTTCACATGCAAGGGTACGTGAGGCTCAAATGTCAGACATATCTCAATGATCTGAGCGGGAGGTAGTAACCTCAGGTAGCTCCGTCGAAGGTCATCACTATGGACGTCTTTGACTGTGTCTACCAACGAAAAAGCATCTGTGAGTACAACGTTCGTGTCTTTCCATGCGAGGCACACTTGAAGGATACCTAAAGAAGATATATTCTCACTATGAGCATGCAGTAACGACTGTAGCGAGTCTTGACCAGGAGGGGAGGTGGCGGAGAGCATCGTATACAGCAGCTGTATAGTGGCTGCACAGTTTTTCGAATCAGGATTTTCAGCCACCACCAATCAGACCCAATCAACCGAAGACAAGCGCCCACCACACTGCGTCACGTGTGTCACTCTTTGAAGGAACGTCACCAGGACTGAGTACTGAGTACTGAGGACTCGACTGAGAACTCTGCAAAGCGCAAACTAAATAAATCATTGTAAAGCTACAAGAGATCATATATCTACAGGGGTGACAGAGAGCCAGATGGGATACAGGGTTCTTCACCGTACATCATTCAATGAGCTGCACCAATAAAAGCAAGTTCCTCTACGAGAGTCTGCCGTCTATACTCCAATCTAATATCGGGAACATTGGTCTAAGTTCATTGAGTGAGCAAATCGTCGCCTGAGAAGTCAAATACCCAGCATACCTTGTTGATGTCGTTGCCGGCAGCACCAGGCAAGTACCACTTCGTTCCAAGCCAGTGTCTCTTGATCTCCATTTCAAACCCACTCTGAATGACAGAGTTGCGCGCGAGCTCAGCAAGGGAGCTCTGCGGAAATTTGTAAATCTGATATAGCTTGTCAACATTCAACTTTGTCATGGCAGTTAAGGAAACTCTTACGTGCGCTGCGACGCTATACTCCTCAAGCAGCGGTTCCTATGATGTAGTAGCATCAATGTCAGTCTTCGCCAGCGAGGGAATGAACATACCTTGGTAAAGTGGAACTGTAGCGGATCATCCGTACTCAGACTGACATTGAGACCGACTTTGAAGAAGTCGGGAAGCGGGTTCCGCTCATACGTCAAGAAGAGTGCGTTGTTACTCAACGGACTCATAGCCAGTCCGATCTGTTTCAAGTAGAACAGATACTGAAGGGCAGGTACCTTGCGAAGAAGGATTCCATGGGAGATCGAGTGTGCGGTGAGGAACGCTGAGGTCAAGTGGTCTGTATCTCCTGCCTCTCCGCAGTGCGGTCTAAAGACGAAGGTATCTATGTTAAGAGCATATCATCAGTACTTGTTCCCCACAGAAGAATTGACTTCGTACTGGATCCTCGGTCTCTTCGCCAATGGTTCAGACTGGCGATGTTGGCGAATAGGTAGTAAAGCCAGTACGAGTATGGCGGAGACTCCTTTGCGTCCCAGAGTCGAGGATACGGGAACTTCTTATGGAAACGCCTCTCTGTCTTCGATTCGTCGTCGACGCTGTCAAAGCCTACCACACGTTGGAGGAATACGTGTAATTCGGGGTGAGCCGAAGGGTTTTGGGTGACTTCGAACAGAGGCTGGAAAACATCTTTCGAGCGGTCCAGTTAGGATATTCCTCTCCAAGAATAGTGATTTATTCGTGAATACTTACTCCTCACAATATCTTCAAACGTATTCACGGAGCCATTTTGTTTGTAAACATCGTATAGTCGAGGAACCTGGATCAGCCAGCGAACGTTATGAGAGTACACCTTATTGTTGATGACCCATTTCGCCAACTTGTCCCATTCGTCGGCCTTGCGACCATAGATACTGATACGCCATTCGCAATTCTGAACGGAGACAATTCAATGCGGTTTTGTAATCCGGGAAATGATACGAGCCTACCTGATACTTGCTCTGCTCGAGATCAGTCATGACCTCTGTATCGACGGCGTCAGCATTCATGCCTTTGAAAGGTGGGAGTAGATCATCCGGACCTTTAGTCAGTTCTGCAAGGTACCGTCCTTGGATATAGTTATCAGTCTTGAGGAAGATCTCACGCAACCTCGACTCTCCAATCGGGTTGTACTTGAGGTTAAACTTGTCGAACCGGTGGAACGAATCTTGATGGGCGTGCATATCCAATGTATCAATGGAAAGATCATACGCAGTCAGATTAAGCGATTGGAAGACTTGTTCCAAAGTCAACTCCTTGCCATCTCGGAAGATGACCACGTCCTACACATGCGCGCATGGCATCACAACCAGAGTAAGCACAACTACGACCAGGAGATGATCATAGCACGTTTGGGTAAGACTTACGTGAGGACTACGTTTCATCTTCGACTTGATGAACCGAAGAAGATGCTTTTGGTTCATGCTGCTTGAATGGTGAACGTGCGTGTCGACCTTTCGGACGTTATAGAAGTCACTGCAATCAGAAGGTAAGAATAAAACAAAAATGGTAAAATCACTACGAACCGATGGGGGATACGCTGCAATGTCGCTGTCAATAGATGGTACTAATGCAGCATGAATTGCTGACCTTCATATCAGCCAGCTCCTGGAATTCGTTCAAGAGACTGTACATTGTAAATTTGCTGGTTAGGTATTTAAGCCTGCGGAAGGCGAAGGATTTTGTGGGACCGTCGGCAATAACGCCAAGAACGTATTCTAGGTCCATGAAGTACTCTCGGATCGTCGGAATGTCGTATACAGGTTTCCTGTCTGGATCTGCAAGCTGATCAGCGTCCAGCATACCAAAGAAAGAGAGAAACCAATGCCACCTTCTTTATCCTTGTACACCTGAAACACGCCTTTCTCGTCGATAGCAAAGTCGAAGTTATCCTTTCCAGGAATCTCACAGTTCTCAAATATGAATTCTTCGTCATCAGACTCCGGGTCAATGATTCTCTTTTCCTTCCAGTGCCAACGAGGAGGCGGAGGCTTCGGGTAAATCCTCCATGGGTTTAAGTTCGACTTCACTTCGGGGATAGCATGGGGATCGACGGTTGGCTTTACGCCTGACACATCGGATACTTCATCTGGCAAGCCGGTGAACGCGCCATCGTGGTCTTTGGGATTGAATCCTAATCGTTGGCCGGAGACGAGCATATACTTGTCGCGCAATGCGAGGCATTTCTTCAGCGACTCGAAGATGGGTGCAAATTCTGAGGACACGGCCGGGTCTATACAATGTTATGGGAGGTGCTGCACGACGATAGACATATGCTTACCATGAATTGCCGCACTGCCATTCACACTGAGGTGTGCCAGTGGTTGTTCGAGATGCGATTCCTCATGCTTGGTCGCAGGAGGCAATTGCATGGAGGGAGGAGGGGGCTCATGTATAGCCGATAGCTTAAGACTACCTGAAATAGATCCCCCCGCTTCAGAGTGCCCGTCCCCCAAGTGACTCACATTGATGATGGGTGATCCAAGCATAGACACAGGTCGTGAAGCAGAGGTAGCGTCTGAACCCCTTCGGTGAGCATATCTTTTCTCTTCGATCTTTACGAACACGACCAATACTTCAACAATTGACCGTGTACTTCAAAAATTTTGTGACGTACATGTTGAAGAGTTCTTTCGTCGCTATATCCAAAGAACCCATCTCTCGCCTCAGGGATGTGAAGTCCCGAGGGAGATCCAGTGGGACTTGGGGAGAAAGGGGAAGAGGGTCCTGACTCCTCATGAGTTGGTTTTTCCGTAGGTTGTTCATTATCCTTTGACATTGTAGTTGGTGTATTTGTGGCCGGAATGAAGAAGATGGCAGTATATGATCGAGGGTTTTTCACCTCTTGGATGCGCTTCATATAGCCGGCTTCATTAGCGGGATGTCTAATAATAGGCACAGACGCTCATCAACCCCTTGGCGTAAACCAACAGCCGGCATACCAAACGTCCAAGAAATTCAAAAGCTTATCCTGGTAAGGTGCGTTGAGTGGAACTCATGGACGATAGAGAAACAGGATATAATCCAGGCAGGTATACGCTAAGAGAAATGTAAGCCCCACATACTACTCCAAGTCTGACACGATCCTCGCAACAGCAGGAGTCCCCACAGAGGCTACAATCCACAAATTGACCACTCGGATTGCTCGTGCATTACACAAAATTGCTTTAGCCTCTACCCTCGGTTGGAGGAAAAGCAACGCATCCCATACGGGTCCGGTGAAAACAAGATCAAGTCCCGTCTCCCACCGTTCGACCGCAGGTTGGTTGTCCGACAAGTACCTCCTTCCTGGTGGACGATGTTCCGAGGAACGCAGAGAAGAAGGTACAGGTCCAGAGGCAGGGGAATATGTTTCTGTTTCTGAGGACAGTGAGTGAAGATCATCGCCGCGATGCCCTTGTGAGAACCATAATCGCATTACGGAGAAACCTATGAGAGAAGCTGACAGAACGCAGAGACGTCCCAGTTAGCGCGACAACATATACAACACGACAAGTAAGGTACAAAAAGGGAAGGGAGATGGGGAGGAATTTGAGAGACAAAAAAAGCAATTGGAAAGCAATGAGCAGAGTAGCAATCATTCGAACTTGAACAAGACAATCGTCATATGTATGTATCTTGGGGCAGTGCGTGCATTTAGCATATAGAGACCATGGATCAAGATTGTTGGTATGAATGTTCTTGTAGTGCTAGCAGGAGGCATGTGGAAAACGCAAAGCAAAACACGAGAGGGCAACTCCAATGAACGGCAAGGAGCAATCGACCATCACCGGGGATCGGATTCCCATTGTCTCGAATCATGCGACACGGGCTGTGAACGTTCAGCACGAGGTGACCCGTTAACGTGCATCGACGGGTGCGGGGGAGGAGGGTATGCATTCAAGATGCTCGCAAACGTAGCAGGAGGGGGTGGAGGGGGCGGGGATCCAGCAAAGTAACCTCTATCGTTGCGCCCATTATGGTGAGGCGAAGAGAGATAAGGAGAGTGAGATTGCGAATGAGCGGAATGAGAGCGATGCATGGGGGATGGAGGCGGAGGCGGTTGCGGATAGGAGTACAGAGCCTCTGCGCGATGATGCATTGGGGAACGCGAAGAGTCTTGATGAGAGCGGGGAGGGGTTGGATTGTGATGAGCAAGGTCGGGAGGCATGAATTCCTCGAAGCCAGGGTTGCTCGCCTTGGAGCTCCGACGGCTTCTTCGCTCGCGTCGTGCAGGCTCTGATGGCTGCGCAGCTTGGCCATGAGCATACTCCTGGTGGAACTGGATAGGTTTAATCGTGCTCGTCATGGTGACAGGAGCGCCAGTCACGGTGACCGCTGCCTGCGATTTGGGCCGGGCAGGTTGTCCGGCGTGGATGTCCTCAGAGTCAACTTGAATGATCTGGAGCTCTCGAGGACGATCCCCGTCGATTTCGATGAACTCGCCATGCTCTTCAGAGTAGTAATGCGTTGCGGCCGTGATCCCCATAGATATGTCAGGCACAACGCTATCCCTCGCACGACTCCGACGTCCTGTACTCGGCGGCGTGCTCTCGTCCCTGGATTGACTCGAAGACGGTTGTGGTGGTGGGGGGAGCACCGGCGGGGGATGAATACCATTGGTGAACGTGGCATCATGCTCATCAGGAAGAGCGGGAATCACAGCGGCATGCCGTCCACCGAGAGGTCTAAAGCGTTTGTGAAAGCATGAGCATCGACAACTGAAAATGGTGCCATACAGGCCAAAGAAGTAGAAAAGCGAGGGACGATGACCGACACGCAGAGAAGTCGCTGGGGTTCTCGGCATGCGGAGGAAGAAACCAAAGCACTCACCCTCCCTCAACGAACTTTTGCCAGACGTAATTCTTGAGTTCGTTGGCGCCAGGAAGCTCTTGTATGAGGTGCTTGATAGTGTTTTGGCCGAGACCAAAGAAGTCAGGGCCGGAGACAGAGTTGGAGTGTTGGCGATTGCGGATCAGATTGGCAGTTTTCACCACAGTTGACCAAGCACCTGTAGCTGTGCCTGCAATAATAGGCTTATCTGGCACATCCTGGGCAATTATTTGGAATTTGGGTGCATCTCCGCCGTCCAGAATAGTACAGTGATAAACAACCTCGGCATTAGGATCTACGGTAGACAAATAGCGACTGAAGCACGAACGTCAGAGCACTGAGCAAGCAAAGTTACGGCGAGAAACCTACCGCGTGACTTCGTAACCAATCGGGAAAATGTATCTCTCCGTGTGGAAATGCTCCCTCTTGCAAACTTCGCCCAAGTTGAGAATAGTCATGATACCCACGTTGAGGGGTAGAAGCGGTCTACCCTTCTTGTCCCTAGGGACCGTGGGGATGCTATAGTTCTTGGACGTCACCGTATGCGCCTTGAGTCGCTTGGGCTTTGCGAGTTTTTGTAGTTCGGACGGGCGCCCAGTGGGCAGGCCGTTGCCAACCGTGGGGCGCAGGGTGATTTGCATCTGTGATTGAGCAGCTTTGTTTGGGTCAATAGGCGTTGCTCTGTATTCGACTGAAGGAGACAGCGTCACTCCCTGAGGCGGTGCGCTAAGATATGCATACCGTTCGTCATGAGGAGACGCGTCAGGCGACCTCGGAGGGGACTGGGGGCGATCTTCCATCGTGTGTTGCATTTGCGGCATTTGCATGGGAGGCGGTGGGGGAGGAGGGACCTCGTTAGGGTCCTGCGGTGGTGCAGGTGGTTTTAGACGAAGTCTAGTGCCGCTACTAGAGACGAGGACAGGGGAAGGTGGACGCTGGCCCGATGGGGATGGTGCATAGGACAAGGGCGGGTTGAGCTCTTTCTGCTTCTGATTCCCGCCCCGGGGTCTCCGTTGCTGACGTTTGTTGGCTTCTCGGGCTTCCTCTTCTTGCCTCTCTTTCAGCTCAGTCTCCTGGCGCTTTCGGATGTGTGGGCCAATATGCCTGGATCGCAAGATGGGATCTTCGTCGAGGTCTTCCATCTCTGCTTCCGCGACGCCCTGGTCGAGGTTGGCAATGAAGACTTTGTGGCTGCGAGCACTCTTCACGAGGCTGCGGGGATAGGCTGAGCTCAGGGGAGACGGTATCGCGTTCGCTGAGGGAGCGGTATTGCCTTCCAATTCGGCTATACGTGCCAAAAGCAGCCTGGTGTTACGTAGAGAGATGAGCACGTCATCAATGACAGGATGGTTGGTAGGTATGTGGGAGACTTTGCACAATACACCACGAGACATGCTCACGAGGGGGTCGCGTCCGAAGAGCATCGAGCGGGGGTGGCACTGGGGAAGAGGAGTGTACTTACTCTCGTTCGCTCCTGTACTTGACGAGTCTTTGACACACCGCGTCTCTCTCCAGCATGCAGTCTTTGTATTTCTGGCGACGTCATATTCAGCCAGCGCACAACATCACGCACTACAAATCCGACTAACCTCCTCGATGTCAAAATATTTGCGCTTTAGTCTGCTGTATTTATCCGCGACGTCTTGTGTCTGAGCGTGCTTGTTGGCGCCGCCGGAGGCACTGGCACTGCCCTGAGAGGCACTGAAGACGACTTGGGGAGGCAGCGGGGGCGGGCCCATGAGCACGTCTGGCGGAGGGCCGATGCTAGCGTTTGGCGGCCGGGCTGAACGAGTGGACATGGTGGGAGGGAGCGAAGTGGGACGGGAGGCAGAGAGGGGAAGAGACCGGGGATGGGCGCAGCTGGGGGCTGAATATATAAGCAGCCCTTGGCCGTCCAAAGTTGGCGAAAGTACAAATCCGAAGCGACGGTCCCTATTCAGAACGGGGTCTCCCTCTTGTTCCCTGCTTCTTTTGTCTCAACTGTGCCTATAACTTTGCTTTGCGGTTGCTTTCACGCTGCCTCACGCTTGCCCGCGCTGTCTGCTCGCCTCGGGAGGCTGCTGAAGGCCCCCCGGTTGCGAAAGAATGGAATTGAACACGGGCGTCTCGTTTGGCAGCGCCATCTTCGGTGGAGGAGGCGTGGCGTTGATTGCCTCTTTGGGACAAGCCAGACCAGACGCCGTCGGCTTCGTCGATTCAACGCCGCCCGAAAAGGAATGGCCCATACGAACCATCCCTTCTCGGCCAGACCTCCCTTCGAACCCGACTGCTGCCCACCCCTATCCCACTGCTCGCTTCTCAGAGTGTTCAATGGAGGACTCGTTGGTAGTTCCCAGTACCAGCGTCCTGCTTGATGGCGACAGGGTGATCTCCGTGTGCACTCGTCTGACGTGTTTCGTCCAAACATCCCCAGTCTCCACGCTCATCCTCGTGTTCCCCGGCTGCTCCCATATCCAGCCAGATCTTTGCCTGTTCCCGTGCCTGCCGCTGCAGCAACATATCAAACGTCTCTTCTTCGCTCACTCTAGACCACCTGGCACCCCGGGCGATCCTCCAGAAAGAACGCTATCGAGCCTGAGAATCTCACGTCACTGGTCACCGGTCACCTTACTGGAGGAATCCGACGTACTCGCATGCGAAGTTAGTGTGTATGATGCGATACAAACTCTGCAATCAGATAGCAGCCTTGTGTGAAATGACACATCATTCTCCGTCCCTATCATACAAAGGGGCATATTGGTCCCGTGAAGTTTCTCTAGTGCAGCTCTCCTCGCCACATGTGCCTTTTCGGAAGGCATCAAACCGCTGCCAATTTGTCTTGCTACAATCCCTCCCTCGGCGGTATAACAAACTGCTGTGTATGGCTCGTTACCGTCCCAACTTCCCCGCGTTGAAGCGAAAAGTGCCACCGCCTGTAGAGAGTGTTGCAACGTTGCGTATGCTTTCGGTCACTAAACTCGGGCTGCGTAGCGTATCCAGGCGGCTGAATGACACATGGACCCACAACCTAATCGGGCACAGATCTTCAGGCGAGACTCAGTCACTCAGAATCAGATACAGTATGCATGAGCGGCACGCCGCGCCAAATCAAAAAGTAGCACAAAATGCGCAAAAATCATACAGACATGTACAGCCCGTAAAATGAACATCTAGTCCTCAATCTCGATGTCTCCATATGGCTTCGCCTTGAAGTAGCTCTCGTCAAAGTGGTGTACACGAACGAAACCGTCCTCTCCACCGGATGCGTAGCAATCTCCTCGTGGTGATACGGCGATACTGAGCACACGAGGGTAAATGTTGTGTTGATCAGCTTGCCTGCGCCACAGTTGGTAGAAAGGAAGACTTACGTGTTGACTGGTCCGAAATGGCCTTTCACACGTCCGACTTCCTCTTCAAAGATTTTATGCCAGAAGCGGGTTTCAAATTTACCCTGTCGTAGAGATGTCGTGGTGACACTCATCGCGTCTTGACCACCTCCAAGGAGAACCTATGATCGACGATGTTAGAGGGTGGAATCATATCGGACGGTGTAAATTGAAGCATACGTAGGGTTTGTTCGGGGCGATTGCGGCACTGTTAAGCGGTGTCTCGGTCGTATACGTCTTGAGCACCATCAAAGTTTTCGTGTCATGTATCTTCAAGAGCGCATCATCAATCATCGCCGTAATGCATGCAAAGAATGAACCTATGCATACCCTGGCCGTCTTATCCTTGCTGCTCGTGATGAAATATGTCCTGTCAGGGCTCAACTGTAGATCGGTGATAGTATCCATATGTGCCCGCTCGTTGTTCAGGATCTCTTCTCCTGACTTGTAGTCGAACAAGGCGACCTTGCCAGACTCGTGTCCGGTGATGATGACATTAGGGACATAGGAAAAGGCGCATACGACGGCTTTTGAGCCGACGGGGTTGAAGAAGGAAATGGGCTCTTCTGATTCTGGATGCCCTCCGTCAGAAAGAGCACACGGGGAGGATGAGGGGTGTCATGAAAGGCACGTACGATTCGTTTCATCGTCCCTGTTTATTCTGAACACCCGGATGGCACCCTGGTAGCCCATCCGTTGCTCCGTAATGCACACGACTTGCTCGTCGTCGTCGCTGAAGGCAACCCTCTTCACCGCAGTGGGGAACTCCCACTTGTACAAACATTTTCCTGTCTGAACGGACCATAGCCTCATCGTGTTGTCTGCCGACCCGGAAACGAGGAATCTGCTTTGTGCTATAGAACACGGGCCATACGAATCAACGGTGGGCTCATTAGAGCAAGAATCCATGAGAACGCACAATCGACGTCGATAGTCCACACAGTACCGTTGTGTCCATCATACGTTCCCAGTCGTTCGCCGTTATGCGTGTACCAGACGTTAATGACATGATCTTTTGACGCGGAGAAGAGCAGATCTCCCTCTGCGTTGAACTTGATTTGGGTGAGGGAACGTTCGTGACCTAAGATAAAGCAATGTGTGGGAGTCGGTAAGATCGAGGTCAAGTTTATAGAACGGAATGTTTTGGCAGACCTTGGAGAAGAATGGGCCTCTGTGAGTAGGGAATCGTTCAGTGCGGGGGATATCATAGAAATCGTGGTAAAACATACCATTTTGATTCCTCTATTAACAGGGGAAGAGTTTTGGCTAGGATAGGTCTAGAGGGGCTAGCGGTAAGTGGGAAGCTATCCTGTCGGCAAGCAAGGAGAAATTCGAGCGATCACTGAGCGCTGGAAGTCATACAGCGTAGGCGCCGACAATCATTCTCTCGAGTCTCCAGTTGATGCTTCCAACAAGTCCGAGGCGAGTCGGGCAGAGCCTTGCTCATGTTGTCAAGCCCCACGGCCGCCATATCGGACACATCACTCGAATGCACTCATGCTTGTATACGGACTAAGTATACGAAACTGATATAACTGTTGTATCAATAATCAAACCAAACCTCCACCTCGGAGGCACCTGTCACACCGCGTCTCCGAGAGCTTCCTCCGCTCTGTACACAGCTCGGACAATACACCGCTATAAGGCTGACTTTCTCGTGTACCTCAGGTATAACTCTTGCGTGTCTTCTCTCCCAGGACAAGGCGAGATGTCCTTATCACCGGCCAACCTCGCCTCTGCGTCTTTGTCTTCCTCTTCATTCCCTCCTTCGCAGGCTAATACTGCGCCTTCTTCGCCCACGCCCCTCACTGTACCCTTGGAACCTGAACATGGCGGTCTGCCTTCACCGAAAGCCGAGCCACCGCGAAAGCGTCAGAGAACGCGTACTCTTATAGGCGTCGTCGAAGACGGCCCTCCGTCTGCATCTACGTCTACTTCATCCCTTGCAAGTCCCTTCCGTACCTCTACTACCATGACCGTCTCGACGCCTTTGCATGACGCAACTTCTCCTCATGTAAAGCTCAAAGGCAAGATTAGGTTGCCTGACACACCCGAAGACTCGCCCTACCTCGAATATACCTCCCCTCCGGAGACATGCCCCCGCTTGAAACAGAGGGAAGGGCTGGCCAGACACGGTAGATTCTACTTGCCGGAGGCGGACTGTGTCATACAGGTCGGAGACGTACTGTTCAGGGTATGTCTGACGTTCTTTCATGTGAAACAAATGGAAAACATTCTTTGGCTTGCGCATGAAACGTGCATTCGATATGAACTAATCTGTGCCATCAGGTTCATAAGTTCCTCTTGGCCCGAGACTCGTCAGCTTTTCAAGACATGTTCACACTTCCTCCCGACGAGTCCTACGATGCATTGGAAACAGAAGGAAGTAGCGATGAAAACCCTATCGTCCTCTTCGGCGAATCTCCAGAGGATTTTGCCGTTTTACTTGACGCGCTTTACGCACTGTAAGTCCGATGACAAGTCGGGTCCGAATAATTGGAAATCCAATTAATACCGAACCGCCTTTGCTTTCTGTAGCCCCCCGCAATTGGAAGCCTTTCACAGCAACACGGCACCGCTCGATGTCTTGCTAACTCTCACATCCCTCCTGAATAAATATCAATTCGCCTCGACATGTGAATGGGCTCTCGTCGCCCTCTACCGCGTTGTATCGGGTCATTACGGCCCTCCACCTCCACTCGAGGATATACCCCTTCTCGAGCGAATCGTCGAAATATCTTGCGTCTGCAATCATGCAGATTTGCGGAACTGGGTGGAAGAGAAGTGGATCTCCCGACTAGTACAACCCCCTGGAAGATGGATAGAGCGCGAAGCCCGATTCGCCATCGCCGCCGCCGACACCTGGGGACTGAAGAAACTCGGCGGTATGGCGTACTACTCGCTCTTACTGGAATCCGATGGGAAAATATCATCTACATTGTCATCGCCACAGCAAGCACAAGACTCGGACGAGGATGACTCCCGCCAACCGCCCGCGCTCAACCCTACCCAAATCTTCCGTGCTCTCGCCGGACACATGTCCCTCGTCAACCTATGGGAAACCATCCGCGTTAGCCCACCGACGTTCGTCCGTCCGGAGGGATGCGTCTTCCATGGTCAAGGATGCGTCTCTGCGTGGTCTTCTGCTTGGGCAGAAGCTGTCAGGAGCGAACTGACGTTGGGCAGGTATAAAAGCTGTCATGTGCTGGGACGGATAAAGGCTATCGATGATCAGTTGATAGCCAATACGGATCTGCAGTGTGCGTTGACTCCTGCGTGTAGGCGACGCGCTCTCACTGCCGTGAGGGATTTGCATGCGAAGGTGCTGAAGGAGCTCCCTGAGCATTTCCAGAGCAAGGGAACAGTGGTATAAGGATGCTGCTGGGTAGGGTCTGATTTCATGTCGGGTTTCATGGAGTACACAATTTTTCTGGTATTGAATCAACGATGATCTTGCATGGATTGACACTTGTATAATATGACCGAATTTGCATCTGCCTGTCTTTCTTTCCTTTTTTTTCTTTCGCTGTAGCGCTACAGAGATCGTTGTACGTGTATCGATTAGTTCAAGGTTATCTTTTGTGCATTGACGACCTGTGACTGTCGTCCAATTGTTCTGGTATTCGTCGTGAAAGTAGCCGTCGTCGGTCAACTCGAATATTCAATCAAATCACAATAGCCGGTGGGTTGTAGGTGTCTGTTGGTCCTTGATCGGAAGCGCGACGTTGAATGACATGAAACATTGAAACACTTGTTCCGGATCCGTCACCATCTCAACCAGGTAGGTCAGCGTCGCTGGAGAGCTCATCGCAACTCTCTACTTATTCTTTGTAGGCCCTAGGGATATTACCCCGAATCTAGCTGCGATACACCTCACGCACGCAACGGACGAACGCGCGTGAAATCCAAAGTCGAAACCTCGGGGATTTAGAAACCTTACTTCCACTGGGGTCTCGACCCAAAGTGCCCGTGTCCAGTAATACCACGCCGACGCGATTGAGTTTCACAAAGAAGCTCTCCCTCGCATAAAAATCCCAGCCTGCAGCTGAGCTTGCTGCAACGACTCACCAACGTGTATCGTATCTCCAGAATCAGATCACCAGTGACCTTTCAGTATAAATCCCCCCTCCTCCTGAGCTCGAGTACTTGCTGGGGCACCAGATGGTCTTTTCGCCGATTCATCATGACAGACAATTCTCCTCCAAAACAACGTCGTCGCTTGTCCGAGAGCCTACCTGAGAGTTTGAAGAACTCGAGGAGGCATACGAGTCAGCAGGCTCGGGTGGCAGTTGTCCAGTTTGCGCCAAAGGTGAGCCCAGAGTTCTAAGTTTTGCTTGACTTGCAGCTTCAACGTCGTGTCTTAAATGATGAGTACCGGTGGACTGATCTCGATGTCGGTTTCGTTGCTTCAATTCTAGTTGGGACGCGTCGATGAGAACATCCGCGTCGTCACTCAATTATGCGCCAAGTAAGTCATCCCTACGTTGAGCCAATAGTGTGCCTGAACGCCTCATTGCTCGTAGACTTCAACCTCGCTCGGTAGATCTGGTCCTTCTCCCAGAGATGGCATTCACGGGTACGTTCGACAACTCCATGACCTATACCCACCCAAAATCCATCCGGACTCGGATACAGGCTACATGTTTCCAGACGCGGACGCCATAACACCCTACCTCGAAGATTCCCTCACAGGCGTGACATCCCGTTTCTGCGCCTCCCTCTCCAAGCGTCTTTCATGCTACGTTATGGCTGGGTACCCGGAACGACTCCGACCTGAAGAGGTCCGCAAGGGAGTATTTATAAAAGATCCTGAGACAGGGGAAGAATTTGAAGTGCACCAGGTCGGCGCGAATAGCGCGGTGGTGTACGATCCCGAGGGGAAGTGTATTTTGAATTATAGAAAGACGAATTTGTTCAAGACAGATAGAACTTGGGCTCGTCCTGGTGAGCATTCTGTCTATACATGCCTCTTGCCAGATTCTGACCTTGGAGCTTGCAATCATACTTTGTGCGGCATGAAATATTAAAATCATGATATCTGTAGGCACGGGATTCGCAACACTTCACCTCCCACCGCCTCTTCACACCATCACCCTCGGGATTTGCAACGACCTAAACCCACACCCACCGGCAATCTGGACGTCACTCGAAGATGGACCATACGAGATCGCGCGACACTGCATGACGAGTAATACCAAATTCATTATCATGCTCAACGCTTGGTTAGACTCCAAGACCGGTCGTTCAATGGCGAACGAAACGGACGAAGATGACAACCCAGACGTGGACGATGAGGTTGATTGGAAAACAATACAGTATTGGGCTGTGAGGATGAGACCGCTTTGGGCTGACGATGAATCCCCGAGTTTGGCTATGGATAAGGAGAGCACAGTGGACCGGAGAGAAGGAGATGGCGGCAACTCTAGTGATACTTCGTCCTCAGGACGAGAAAATGGTGGCGAAGCTGGCACCATTCACGAGACGTTCGCTGTGATATGTAACCGTTGTGGAGAGGAAGACGGTGAGTTGACCGATCTCAACTGTTCTCTAACTTTCGTGTTCGTTGCTCACCTCGGTTTTCTTTCTACGTAGGTACAATTTTCGCGGGATCTTCATCCCTGCTCTCCCTACGCCGCGGCTCTGGGAAGCCACGGCTAATTAATTGTCTGGATAGACACACGGAGGGTATCGCAATTTGGAAGATCTAATAACTGCCTGCGACTCTCATCTTCCGTTTACTCAAGTTCACGATATTCTATTACCTCTATTCTCTCACTCGGGCTCTAGGCTATACCCCTCTCATAACTATCTCTCTGGTATATATATTAGTATCTAAATTACATGATGACATTATTATCACCTCATTGCCCTCAGGCTGTTCCGTTCCATTTCCCGACTCCCGAACTCCAAAGTCCCGAACTCCAGCGACACGCCATCGTCATTTCAATTCTTTCTCCCTCCGAGGCTCGAATATCCTCGTCCTGTATCCGGTTGACGTGACTGTCATGAACAAACTTCATGCACATGCAGTAAGTATGTTTGTACGGCGGCCCGGAGATGCATATGGATCGACACTATGTATCCAACTGACATGTTAGCTTTGACTCGCCTACCTACATGACCATCGTCAGAGAGAGTACCGTTCGCCACGGTACTGGACCTGAGGCCTGATCGTGTTGGGGGCATGACGCGCTCGACCACGTGCCACGCGCTCTGCCGAAACGCGGCCAACTGAGCGAGCGCTCCCTGTCCTCTGCGCAATTGGCAGCCTGACTCGGAGCGCAACGAATAATTCCTGTTCAGTAGTCTCCCACAGGCAGACGGGACAGACAATTATTTCCTTCGTGCCTCGACCTCTTCTTCAGCTCCAGCTCGCGAACTCGTGTTTCGACGCGTTTATCTCTGTCGTCCATCGCGCAACGTCCTTGCCACAGCTCAGGAATGTCACTGGTGGCATTGTACTCAGAATACCCTCAAGGATATTCAATTGGGTGATTGTTCAGCTTTGATACTGCTACCAAGGTCCAAGTCTGAACAGATAATGGCTTTTGCCATGAGATTGGTTCAAAATATGAGACAAAGAGGTAAGCTGAGCTATTATTATGCAGTATAAGTCTTAAGACAGGCTTACAGCTACTGTATAGGAATCAGTATGTGGTATGCTATTCACTGCGTCGATGTTCCTTTGTCTCCCTCTCCCTTTGCAAACTGCATTAGCCAGGTAAGTCCTTCCTCTGAACGTCTCGTCCCGTTCCGCGTCGAACTTCGTGCCAAATGTCTGTCTTCCCCTGCCATGATTCACGTCGACTCGTTGTTCCTTTATCTCCCTTTGCAAATTGTATTAGCCAGCATTCAGATCATTTGTCGAGCTTCCCCAAGTTCCCCAAGTTCCAATGGCGACTCGGATTCGTTTGCCATGTGCATGATGACTGCGTGTGGATCAGTTTTTCCTTTTTTCTTTTTTTTTCTCCCGAGATTTGTGGTATCACTATTGTTACGATACCGAGACCCCGGCCATCGTTGTCACGATGCTTTCGCGGCAGTCATGTTTGTGTTTGCAATGTGGCAGCATAGTACTGTAGTATGCGATTCGAACGCAATGGTAGTTGTATGATTAGTTATACAGAATTCGGACTTACACCTCGACACTATATGAACGTACCCGTCACCCTTGGGCCTTGGACAAACTCGATGCGACCCGGGATCGCTTCGTTTCGAATATCGGGGTGGTCGAGATGAATCGTGATCCTCTCAAAAGACTCAACCGTGCCCCTTCAGGTTTGACATGGACAAGTGATCGAGTAAAGACTCGGCGCGAGAACAAACAAGGGGATGATGATGTAAACGATGAGAGCAACGTTAACATTGTTTTTCCGCTTTTGTTCAGGTGGGTTGAATCGCAGTGCTGGAACGATGACCGTTGACCATCGACCGACAAACTCGGAAACAAAAGAGATGGAGATGGAGATGGAGATGGAGATGGAAGCATACGGATACGGATACGGATACGACCTTGCATCTATATATGTGTATGTGTATGTGTGTGAGTGTGTGGAAGAACTGGCATCGTGGGTCAAAACAGAGACAGGGAGGAAAAAGAACCGTTACGGAGACAAGATAAGACGTGACACAAACACAAACACAGAGGAGGAGGACAGTTTGAGATTGATACTTGAGTACTTGAGAGACTTGAGATACTTGGGACTTGAATGAGTTGGACGAAACGAAACGAAACGAGACTGACTGACAAGGCAAAAAGAAACAGATGTAGATCCAGATCAATGAGAGAAAACGAGAAAAAAGGGGAGCTAACAAAAACAAAGAGGATAGGAGCACAAGACGTCTAAATCGAATTGAATCGAATCGCAAGAGAGGTGAACATGGACAATGGACACATGTGTGGTGGAGTGAAGGAGGGGTAGGGGCAGGTCATGGGTGAGAAGGGGGGGGGGGCGAAGGGAAGGGGAGGATAGGGTGACACACGATCAGGATAGGGGAAAGAGGTGAGAGGGGTGAAGTGAGAGAGGAGGAAGGAAAGAAGGAGAAAGGACAAAGAGAAAATGTCATGTAGGCTTGTAGTATATCGTCGTAATATACTGCAAAGAAAACCATCAGCCACAAATTCCAACGCAGGCAGGGAAAGAAAAATGTTAGTGCGATCATCACCAGAGAAAGACACATACCTTCTTCCTATACCTCGTCGTATTCGCCACGGCCAAAACGCCATTCCTAATCGCGCTCGTACTCAAATGATGCAAAACAACATGATTCGGAACAGGCAGCACACTCGCATCATCCGCCAACCCGGGTCCTTGATCCAACTTGGTCGCCATCGTCTTCTTGTGGATGACTTCACCATGACCGTCCATGTGACTGTTACTCCCATTACCCGCGAGAGCAGAGACGTCTGTGCCTGAGGCGGTGACGACAGGGAGGGTGAGTGAATGCGGGATACCCCCTTCTTGAGGTGGTGGTGGTGGTGGTTGATTCTCGGGATCGTGATTGGACATTCCCGTACCTTCGGAAACAGAAGAAGTCATGCCCAAATTCGACGTCCGGGACCTACCCTCTCGATCTCGCCGATGATGAGACCGAGTACTCCCATTCCTCCGCGAGCTCCGTTCCCTGTCCGGTCCCCCAGCACTCGCAGCAGTGCCAGCCGAAGCCGCGGTCGATTTGACATTCAGAATCAGTCTGTCTAGGTGTCTCGGGAGCGCAGGGGCAGGGGGGATGTTCGGCGCGGGGACAGAGGACGAGGAGGGTGAATCGGCCGAGGCGAGGAACTGCTCTTCTTCAGAGGCAGCCTGGATAAGCTCCAGGGGGATTTCCGTCGTCCACTGACCGGATGCTACGGAACTCTCGCCCGAAGAAGTACGAGCGACGGCTCCTGGCGCAGCAGCAGCATCAGAGTTGCTCGGCCCGCCGCCGTTGTCGGTCCAGAAAGAGTTGAATTGGTTCGGGTGGGAGTAGTGCGGGCTGGAGAGGGGTGAAGTGTGTGAAGGGGTGGAAGAGGAGGTGGGAGAGACGACGTTGAGGTAGTTTGCCAGAGACCCATCTCGGTCGTCTACCGCGGTGGGATAGTCGTCTGCGATTCGCCATTGATCGTCCACGACGAACTTGAAGTGGTGGGTGCCGGGGAGAAGTTGGACCGATGCTGTCCAGGTGTTTGTGTGGGAGCTATTAGGGGGGAAATGAACCTGAGAAGACGTAAAAGGAGGGGCTGGAGTACGTACTCAAACTGCATTGGTTGACGGCCGGCCCAGTTGTTGTCGCCTGCGCGGGCGAGAAAGACAGAGCGGCCGCCGCCGCGCCATTTGACGACGACGGTGATCGGCTCGGACCGCGCGATCTCGTCCTCTGTGCGGAGGAGGGTGGGGAGGGCGCTGTGGACGACTTCTGGGACATACTCTGCCGGACGGGCGGGCTCCTCCTCTGGGACGGGCTCTGGGGGCGATCGGGAGTTGGAGTCGCGGCCGGAGACAAAGGAGTGGGTGGAGGGGTATGCGCTGCTGAGGTAGGATCTGTGGCGCGATCGATTGTTGAGTGCGGGGATGTGAGCGGCGGAGGGGAGGTTGTTCTGGGGCTTGAACGTCTGCGGGGCTAGCTTGGTGGATATGGGGATGGGGATCGGGGAGGAGGCGCGGGGTCTGCGGTACTGGCCATGGGGAGAGCCCGACTGGGGCGACTGGGTGGCGGGGGTGAGGGTGAGGGACGCCAGGTCTGGGAACTCGAGCGACTTTTTCTTTGTGCGGAAGGGCTTGGAGACGCGGCCGCCTCTGGAGGGGGACGAGGTGCGGGTCGAGGGGGACGTGTGGCGGGAGGCGGCGGGCGGGAGGATGGGGATGTGCGTCGACGCTTCGTGGCTGTTGCTGGTGGTGGTCGCATTCGAGGTCGAGTTGCCCATGCTCGCAGTCAGTGGCAAGTGGCAAGTCTCTCTACACAGTGATCCCCCTCGATGACCCGATCTCCTTTGGTCCTGTTTGGCCCTCTCATGTCATGTGATTCCCCTTCGACCATTGCGCGGGAACGACGATCGCAGGGTGGTTCTGCCTATATTGCAATACAGCTTGTTTGACATGAGAATCGGTCCTTGACAAATGACGACCATGATCTCTTCAACAGTCGATATCCTCGAGGGTCTAGCCTTCACCGATGCGGCAGTAATATACTTTTCATTTTGCCATGATTTCCGAGCTTGAGCTATAAATGAAAATCAATCATACGGCGATCATCTGTCGTCCTCTGAATTTCAACTGAAGGAGTATGACATGTGAGAGGCTGGTCTCCGTGCGCTCGAGTGAGCCTCGTCGTCGTGAGCTCAGTGGATGCGGAATGCCTTCACGGGCAAGACTAGCACAGTACTGTATATCTATTTGTTTTTGTATTAGAGTATATACAGTAACATGATTCTCCCAATTTTACGAGGAGAAAAGCAACTTTATACAACATTTGATCACTACTAGTAATCTTCAGCCCGAGGTTCAATATCAAAAGGAAAGATATTGGCCAGATCGTCAGAGTGTCCTCGTTCTGCGAAATCTCTCTCTTTCGGAGCTCAAATGAATCCCATTGCAGCTCCCGTGCCATGCATGAGCCAATGACCATGTTGTGTTTGAAAGTATATAGTTTGCCGCGTGGCGGTCCAACACTTTGGCCAAATTCTAGCATGCACCGATAGGTCCGAGATTCAGGAAGGTTGCATCTAAATAATGTAAATAACATGGTCAGTTCAACACACTCTCTCAGGTGATAGGATCCACCGGAGACTTACCATACCACTCCCCACACGCGATATGATAGCGTTGATCGACTTGGAGTGCTCTGTATGAGCCCCTTGACAGTGCACCGTTTTTGCCGTTCATCCTCACGGTGACGCGTTCCCGCGTACGGGGTTTATCGTGACTGCATCTAAAGAGCCGCGCAAAAAGCATAATCAGTACCTTTCTCATGACGCTGCAGTGCGTGGAGTGTACTCACTTTTCATGTCCGTCACGGCCAAGTCTTTGGACGGCTTTCATCCCCATAGATGGGTCCACCTCCTGGGTGGCATCGAACAGTGAATGCCCGAGGGTATACTTCGCCCAAGGATGCCTGACTCAATCACCTCGGTTGCGGTGGGTTCATCACGGCGTTCTTGGGCGAACATTTTGATCCCCTATTTTGGCTAGTACGCGTCCGATAGCGCGTTCGATGGAGCCGGTGCCAATGCCTTTGACGATGTATCTACGGAAAAAAAAGTGGATTAGCCGCTATGATCAAAGGTAGGTAACGATGTGTACCACGTACTCGCCAACGAAGGATCGACGGTGTGAGCACAGCTGCTCCAAGGCGTGCTCAACGGGCACATATTCGCGTCACGGGAAGAGCTAAACCCCATACGGGGTTTATCGTGACTGTGTCTGAAGGTAGCGAGGAAGAGTGATCAGTACTCTCGCATACGATGCGCTGCCACATCAAGCATAGTAGGTGGTGATGTGTACTCACTTTTCATGCCCGTCGCAGCGCTTGCCGGGAGAGACACAAACCCCATACGGGGTTTATCGTGACTGCCCTGAGAACGGCGAGAAAGGTCAATAAAATACAACAATCAGGCAGTGAGGATGATAATACTCACTTGCAAGGAGCCCGTCACGCCGCCTCCCCTGCAGAGGTAAACCCCATACGGGGTTTATCGTGACTGTCCTATGAACGGCGCGCAGCAATCATCAGCTAGGATACTACTTGAAGAAGGATACAATAATACTTACTCGACGCTATCCACCTCACGCCTGAAGAGAGGCCCATTCGAGGTGCGGGCGAGTTGTACCATGGGTGTGAAAGAGTTATAGTGGCAAGAAAGTGCCGTCGTGGAGGACGGCGATGTATGTTCATCGTCGTTTTGCGTCCTTGAGTATGAACGGGTAGAAGACTCTGGAGGAGAGGAGAGGATGGGAGAACTGATGTCTAGGAGGCCCATCCGGGAGCCCTTTTATAGGGCTGAGGGAGAGAGTAACGTGACGACGGAACGACAAACTCTTTGTTGAACGGAGCAAGATCAAACAAACGGAACTTGTGGCCCCCTTTGACGGGCATTTGCCAAAAGTCATTGTTCTCACCTTTTTTTGGCGCATTGTGTCTCTTGCGGATATTAGACCATACCTTTGGTATTCGACAACTTGGTGGTAACCAATCAACTTAACATCGGCAAGAAAGGTAGCAATGGGAGCGGCGAGATGGTGGGCCAAAGCATCGAACCTAGCTTGTACTGTGAGACCTCTATGGGCCACGGGAAGTACGGGAACATAGTCCGACGCGAGAGCAAGCCAAGGGCCACAGTGGTCAATGCAGGCTGTCGGCGACAATCGTAGTGACGTACCTGAGACAGAGGCTCTTACTGGGGAGGCAGTCATAACGTGTGGGGCAGGGGGCTCGTCTCCTGGCAATGCGCCACTGCTAGTGTTGTTGCGACTTGTCCATTGGGCGCAGAGCGTGCACTAACCAATGCGACAAGACACGCAGATTGCTATTACCTTCCACTCATTCTGTACAGTGACTCTCTGTCAGAGGCATTGGGCTGATGATTCCACAATACCTAGTGACGTTATCGCATAACTGTACTACTACCTCAAAGTTATGTCCTTCTGTTGAGAATGGACAAAGGCGCAGTTACTCGAGTCCGTTGGAGGTGTTTCAGCTTCAGCTTCAGTAACTGATAGAAGCTCCCCACAAGAGCGATAGACCTCTTTCCCAGGGCAAAAGGAGATATCTCCATGAACTTGAAGTAATAGATGATCATAGAACGAAGTCAAGATATGAACGAATTCGAACGCCCATACATATGTCACCCTCATACGGATCGATACCATCCTCATTTGGAGAGCAATCGCCCAATATGGCAAATGCTTCTCCGGCCCGGGATACAACTTGTCCGGTGACGCCGCGTTAGAATGTCAAAGGTCTATTAAAAGGTGAGCTCTCTTCGTCTCTTCTCTGCTGTATGCTCACCTTGACACAGCGGGGCATGTTCCTCTTGGAAGGCGCGTTATTGGAGCCCAACGACACATCCCGGGTGCTAGAGACAACTTCCATCCAGAACATCATGGAAGTGGTTATCGTTCGATGGGTGAACGCACGGCGTTGTTTGGAGAATGTGTACACCCATGGAAATCAAGTCACTCTCTCGCCTCTGGCGTCTGGAACTGCATGGCATTGAGACTAGCGGTACCGGGGTGCCATATCTCAAGAATTTGGTCACTCGCCGAGAGCTTTCGTGACCTTGCATCAATGATCATACATATATGGAAGATTGTCCACCCTTGGAACTCTCAGTTGCGATCGCTTGATCATATTCAATATTTCTGATCCAATATCGACCGCTGCGAACGGTTAGCACTTCAGTCTGAGAAACGACCCACATGCGTCAGGCGCGCCGAGTTCCGCCAATCCTATGCGTTCAGGTGAGATTGCATTGACTCTCGTGCTTGTGGTTGGAACACTCCTCACATTCAGGAGGTCTCAGTGATGTGCACTATAGGGTCTTCTTTGAACCACGTCATACAAAAGACTGGTACTCACCAAAATCAACACTGCGCCACAAAGCCTCGTGCCATCTATTGCAATTGTTCATGCCTTTGAAGCAGGTATGTAATGGGAGTCCTCAAAACCATCCTATTGCAATAGTTCAAACCGCTCATAGACCCTACATCGTATATAGAATTTCAATTCGTTAGACCTCTAGTGCCAATCGGGGTTCCAGGGACCGGAATTGCAGGGCATTCCGCCGCAGACTGGTTCGAATGTTACCGGGGTAGGGGTGCTTGCTACTGTACTAGTAGAAGACGGCGCCATAGTAGAAGACGGCGCCATAGTAGAAGACGGCGCCATAGTAGACGACGGAGCCGGTGCACTTGATGAAGAATCATCGGAAAAGCACGAGGCGGGCTGCAAGTGATTTATGTCAGAAGCCGTCGCAATCTGGAGATCAACTTGGTACAGCTTACGGGACCCGTCCTCACGTCATAATACTTGCATTCAACTCGTTGATGCGGAATGTTGAGTATAGAGATAAGTGGGAGTGCGCCCACGTAGCAAGCGGTACTGGCAACCATCGCACCCAAAGCAGCGGCAGTGGAGAAACGCATCGTAGAAAGCAGAAGAAGTCGTGAAAAGATCGTAAATACGAATGTAGGAAAGAAAGAGCAAGGCTGTTGGGTTGATGAAGTCAGAACGCGTATATAAGAGACTGCCAAAGACGTGTCCAACATACCGACCAGCACCGAAAGAAGAGGATGGAGTGAGTGAGACCGGAGAGGACTGAGAAACTGAACGATCGCGACATGTCAACTTTATAGCAAGGCTAGAACAGCACGCGCTTCCTCCGTGTCGGATTTCGGCGCATGATGTATAAGGTCGCGTGGAACCCGTCGTGATGCGAGACATTGGACAGCATTGAACCCACCGGCATTGAACCCACCGGAATATGATGGCGGTCACTGCTGGTCACTGCACCAGCAGCTACCGGGTGGTATAGTTCCGTTGCGATATAAGACAATGTACGGGACTACTATACCAACCCTGCCTGAGACTTGAACAAAGCAACGTCCTGTGGATATCCTCGCCCAAGAAGGCAGAGCGGTGATGAAGACAGACTAGGCTGGCCAGGGGAGTCTTGATACTTGTCAGGGTATTGATATGTTACTAAGTAATAGCCAGCGATATCATCTTTGATGATAACGTTCGGCTCAAACTACATAGTAGTACTCCAAGTAGGCCGGCCGCCTGGTTGTTAGGGTTCCAACCCCAATCAAGGGTGCGCTCGAATCGCGACATTTGGTGGCAGATTCAAGAGATACGAGTTCCCCATACCCACCGGGAAAGTACTTTGAGCGCCCACAATGTTACAGCAAGAATCGAATCGATATAGTAGATCCCCAACTGCGCCCACGTCCGAATAGAATCAGCTTTGTCAGTCTCGGACTAGTCGAATCCAAAGATAGACGCACCACCATATCAATACACGGGGGAATAGTTGACTGGCAATACGGTGATACAGAATGTTGATTGTCTCTCGATGAACTCTCAGTATACTGGAAATTCCTTGTCCACTTCCTTTGACCACGCACGCAGCCCTCCAATCACATCTTTGACTACCCCTTTCATGCCTGCACTCGTCAAAGCATCCACAGCGAGCTGGGAATCGTTACCAAGTCGGCAAACAACGTAAACTGCGGTATCTTCTGGTGAAGCAGACTCTGTCGCTTTGCTCGGATCAGCCACAAGTTCCGCCAATGGGATATCTACGCCGAAATCAGTACGTATTCACTAAATACCCACTGAGCAAGGAGAGGTGCGCACTGATGGATCCAGGCAGATGACAGATACCGAACTCTACCGGTGGCCGAACATCGATGATACGAAGAGACGCACCAGATTTCAGTTGCTCGCGAAGATCCTACGGAGCCGTTATGACTAGGAAGCACACAAGGGAGGACAGTGAGGCGTACAGAGGCACGTATGCGTCGCCGAGGATCCTGGACAACAAGCCCTCTAGCTTCCCAATCCGGTCTCTCACCTCCGCAGAATGCAACATAGTCCGTTTCAGATATGCTCCCTATCTTCTCGCCTTCGGTACCACACGCTGGACACGTGGGACGCCGGGAACGAAGTTTGATACTGCGGAACGGTGGTGTGGACAACGCGGAGAAGATGAGTAGCGAAGGCTTGTCCTCTGTCCACAAGGGCAAAGGGTTGAGTGGTAGGAAGACAGCGGTTCTACCAGATTAGCTTACCGTGCAGACCTGTAATGATCTTGATAGTCTCCAGAGCCTGAAGGTTGCCAATAATGCCTGTGACCACGCCGAGTACCCCCACTTCTGCACAGCTGCCGGTCAGCTCAGGTGCAGGCGGACGGGGAAACAAACACCGATAACAGGGGCCGTCCGATCCAAGATTGTACACGCTAAGCTGGCCGTCGTACTTTTGTGCCGCGCCACTTACGAGGGGCTTCCCAAGGGTTACTGCGGTATCAGAGAGCAAGTATCTAGTCGGGGCATTGTCGGTGCAGTCGAGGATGATGTCGTAAGGCTGAAGAAGAGGTGCAGCGTTCTGTGGGACGAGGGCCTCATTGATCGCAGTTGCTTTGACCTTGGGATTGATCCTGGGTAGCGGTGTCAGAAAGTACAACAGACTGCGTCGAAGAAATATAGTCATACTGTGCGACGGCTTGTGCCGCAGAGGTTGCCTTTGGCATTCCGATACGATCCTGTGTATGGAGAATTTGTCTTTGGAGATTGGAAAGTTCGACATGGTCATGATCGATGATCCCAATGTGTCCTTGAACAGTGTAAACATAAACATGTAGATGTTACCGGGATTTGTTCTTAGATACTGACCTACACCGGCGGCCGCGAGGTACTGGATTGCTGGGCATCCGAGTCCACCTGCGCCAACAACGACAACAGAGGCAGTCTGTAGCTTCAATTGACCTTTTCTGAGCCTCTTTGTAAGGAGCTTGATCTACAATTTGCAGATGGTTCCTACCTGGAAGACCAAATTGGTCAAGGATCAATTGACGGCCGTAGCGTTGATAGTCGTCCAAGGATAGCATAGCGACTTGATTGATAAGAGTAGAAACAATGGCACGAACCACTTATGATTCTACTACAAGCGTTCGGCGTTAGGAGAGTGGAAGGTGAAGAGATTGAAGCCGGGGAACTGTATTTTCGCGAAGCGGGCGCTAACACTTTGTGGGTCGTTGTGGGTCCAAGCCAACCATATTCAAGCCGCAGCAGTACTTACTAGTGGCATGCACAGGGCACGCACATCGACGTTGTTCGCAGCCACCGACCTCCGCGGTTGACGCCCTTTCGAGTCGGTGTTTCATCCAACAGCCACGCTATATTATCTTCCACCCTCATCTGACTCCGACAGCAGCCAGGATCCCAAGCCACATACATACACGATGGCAAGCGCAAGTGCAGTGCGACAGCCCGTGCAACTGAACATGGCCCGACTCCCACCAGACGGGACCCCGATGATGCATTCAGGTAGTATACTCTCTGGAAAATGCGCCTGACCGCAATGGCCTCTCATTGAGTCTATGTAGGTCGTAAAGCCCCGCTCTTGCCTTGGCCGGACATTGGCCACTTGGCGAAATGGTCTGTTTCTTCCTACAAGTATGGATTTGGACCGGAATGTCTTCGGGACGACGACCCAGATACTTTCTGGCAGTGTGTGATCTTTCTTCTTAACCCCGTGTTGTGTTTCATTTTATGCTGAACTCGCATTAGCTCGGATGGGCCCCAGCCTCATTTCATCACCGTAGAGTTTCCTCGTAAAGTAGCTGTACAGGTATACCCCTCGCAATTGTTCTCTATGATCAGAACTGATTCAAGTTAAATGACGCAGAAAATCAGCATATTCCTCAGCTTCCCGATGGACGACTCATACACTCCCAACACGCTATCTATACGTGCTGGTACAGGGACGAATGACCTTCAGGACGTCCGCTCATTCTCACTCGACAAACCAGACGGATGGCTCACAGTGGACGTGTCGATGGAGCCTAATGATGATGGGGAGGGGTTGTAAGTCCCATGTCCTTTCTTTGAAGATGCACCCTGAGAGCTGATATGGAGAGCAGTAAACCCGTGCATGCGTATGTGATCCAGGTCGTCATTTTGGCCAACCATATGAATGGAAAGGACACACATGTTCGTGGCCTTCGAATTCTGGGCCCGCTCGAGTAAGATGACCTTGCATATGGACCGCGACCGCCTAACTGACCCCGGCTTGGTTAGAGACACGATGTTCGATGGTGAAGACCCATTTCCATTCAAGTCTCTGAAATTCAAGATGTACGAGTGCATTCGCTAAGTTGCGCGAGCCTGACATCCGGAATGTATAATCTGAGCGCAACCTTAACGGAGGCCATCAGGCGTATCACAACTCGCTCGTCGAAACACTCTGCGTACGCCATAGAAGTATCAAGATAAACCATCCGAAACCGTCGTGCACGAATCTATTCAAGTTGGAGATCTCTCTCTCAAGTTCATTCGCCGAATTCCCGTACTGCCTGAGAAGGATGATTACGAATAGGCGGTATGCATACACGGACAATCTGGAGAGCTTGGATGGGTCGTGCAGAAGTTGCACAATACGGCGGCGCCCGGCGGGGGCCAGCTTCCTTCGGTTTGCTTTTTGAGCGAGAACCCCTAACGCTTGGCGCGGAAGGATGAATCTATTCCAATCAAAATGTACTACCCTGTAAAGGCACTACTAGCGCAGGGTAGCGATTTGAGGAGAGACGGCAGATCTGTCCGGTTTACGTGTTCTAAGCAGTATGGCTATATCAGTGCAGACGTCAGAGAAGCTGTGTACGCATCTTACATCGTCGT
>JSYW01001252.1:0-27988 GCA_000787475.1 Lentinus polychrous | reverse complement strand
AGGTGTCGGAGAGGCCGAGTTCTTCGAGAACGGAGGGGACGGAGGTCGTTGCGATGATGAGAAGACGCTTGCCCTCTGGTGACCTCTGATTCAAGAACACCATCAATGCTTGCAGGACTGCATTCGAGAACCTCGGCCCAATCCGCACATACTCTGAAAACGAAATCTATCATCAGCTTTGTCTTACTGCCACCTTTCAGAGAACTCACCAATCAACCGCTCGATATTATCCACCACAATCACGCTCAGAGGACTCTTTTGGCTATCCGTGAAGATCTTATTGATCTGGTAGACCTTCTGGGACTCGGATAGACCGACCATACTCTCAGCAGACAACAACTTCATGAATGGGAATTCTGAAGCTTGCGCGATGGTAGCTGCCAGAGCTGTCTTCCCGGATGCCGGGGGTCCGTGCATGAGGATGCTGACGCGCGGGGTACGTTTCGATTGGCGAACTTGTTCGACGAAGAGTTCACCTTCATGTAGGAGTTCCTATTGGGAGTGAGAAGTCAGCTAGAGTATGGTCTACGAGATGCTAGGTATGTTCACGCACGTCAACGACGGGGGAGTAATGGATGATACCGTTCCAGACGGCTTGTTCGAGTTCCTCTTTGGCAACGCCGAACGCAGGCTTGACTTCTTCCAATGCATTCATGAAATCGTCTCGGTTGACCCGCAGGTTCTCAAGATCATCCGTAAGCCCAGCCATCGTACCGACCTATATCAGAGGTAACCTTAGCACCAGACAACGATATCAGGATTCGCTGTAGCCGAAATATACCTTGATATGCCGACTGAACGCAAAACTCGTCGCGCTCTTGACCAAACCACTGATCTCTGCACCTGAGAAGTTCTTGGTCAACTGCGCAAGTTCATGCAGATCGACATCGTCCGCCAACGCTTTGTTCGTCCTCATCTTCGCAGTATGGATGTTCAAGATTTGGAACCGACCCTTCTCGTCTGGAAGGGAGATTTCCATATGTACTTCTAGACGACCAGGACGGAGGAGAGCTTCGTCAATCATGTCCTTTCGGTTCGTCATACCGATGATGAGGACGTTATTTAGTTGGTCTACACCGTCCATCTGATCAGAACCGTTAGTGTACTTGCATTGGCAGGACGGTGGATGGTGAGATGTACCTTCGTCAGAAGCTGGTTGACTACAGTGTCACCGACACCTGTTCCTCCTGAGGTAGATCCACGCTGCTTGCAGATGGCATCCAATTCGTCGAATATAATGATGTGCAATCCACTCTCGTCTCCCTTCTCTTTGTACTATCGGGGTTCTGTCAGTCACGTGATCAGTAGGATCCATGGAGGATACAAACCTCCTTCTCTGCATCAGCAAAAAGTTTACGGATGTTCTCTTCTGAAGCACCGACAAACTTGTTGAGAATCTCGGGACCGTTGACAATCTTCGGCTCCCGCGCGTTCAGCATTTTTCCGATTTGCCTGGCCAGAAGTGTCTTTCCAGTACCCGGAGGTCCGTAAAGAAGGATACCTGGCACAAACTAAGGTGACTCGCATAACTTTGAACGAACGATGAATATATCCTACCCTTGACATGTTGGATACCCAACTTCTCAACAAGGCCCGGTGGGAAGACACGAGAAGCAAAGGCACGACGGAAAATGGCACCAAACTCCGCATCCAAGCCACCAATACCCATATCTTCAAACTTGAAGTTGGGCGCGAGGATAGCGTTCGGTGCAGCCTTCTTCGCACTAGACTTGATCTTGATGGCACTGTCCGGGGCCTTGATGAAGGTTACGTCCGTCCTTTCCATTACCACGCCCATATAAGAGGCATCGGCAGGCAAGTTACCTCTTCGCTGGACATCAGGCAAGTCAACGATCTGGACGCCTTTGACGACGCCCTTCAAGTTCTGTCCGTGAAACTCGAATACAATGAGTTGGCCGACGCTGAAGATCTGTCCTGAGAATGCGCGGATGAAGTTCTTGGCCATCTCATCTGCGGAGAATTGTTCCGCTATCTCTTGTCCTCGACGTAAGAAGCCTACTTCGAGATCGAGGGATTGGAGGTAGGGTGCTTGGAATGGCAGAGGTTCTACGGTGACTTCGTCTCCGCTGACGGAGAGCCCGATCCATTGTCGTTGTAGTGCACCTGCACCAATTGCGCCTGGTGGGAGCTTTCCGGTGTCGTCATGACTGAGGGCAAAGTTAAGACGTCCAGTCTCAAATCGACCGTAATGAATACATACCGCGTCGTCAGTGGATATTGTTGCTTTACGTAGACATGCTGTCCTTGAGCGAAGTCGTTGGGGTGCACAATCAGAGCATTGCTCAGTGCCAAGGCATCGCTAGGAGCAGGCACGACCTTGTACCTGGATTATATGATGAGAAGGGCATAATGCATGGAACGATAGGACGTACGCTCTGTTCCCCCTTGAGGATTGTTGAGCATGGTATCCCTGTTTCTCGGGATATGAAGGCGAATCGGTGTATCGCACAGGTACGCGAGGCTGTTCACGCCCGTACTGTTGCGGTGGTCCTTGGGGTGGTAATCGAGAGTATCCGCCTTGAGATGATGGTGGAGGCTGGTCTCGAGAACCTCTGAAGAAACTCATGGCGAAAGGATTACAACAGACTGTATTCTATGATACGCTTCTTGTAGTCAGGTTCCACAGCAAGTCCAGAGAAAGGTGATGGTGGTTAGAAGTAAGTGCTATTTCGCGTATACCCATCTCCATCGTGGCTGTGTCTGCGCGTTCGTGGCCGCAGCGTCGATCTCGATCACGCGCGCAACGATGCCTCTTTCCACCACGTCCACGTCCTCGACGCCCACCGTCACCGCCGCCAACGTCCGCGCGAGCACCGACCCTTCGCTCGGACGGCAGCCGCCACCGAGCCCAACGACGAACGGCAGTCGTATCCCAGTCACCCCGGCCGTGCTGCGCTCTATATTCGCCTCCTCCCGATCGGTGCTAGAGGAGCGGTCGCTTTCGCGGGTTGCATTCTTCAGGTGTCTTGCAACGTCGCTCAGCTCTCTTCAAGATGTACTGAAATACATGGCGTCACTGTAGGTTTGCCGGGTTCATGCTCAGTTGTCTCGCAATCAGTCTGGCTGCCGCTCGCGGCAGGGTCGTGAAGAGCGGCGCCGCTCTGCTCGGTGTAGGGATGGTCTGACGAGCAAATGAATGCCAGCTGCTCAAATACAATACATACAGACAAAGTCCAGCTGTGCAGGTCATGTCGTCGCGCAGGCATACTCAATCTGATAGGTGTTTAGAACAATTCCACGAAACCCTCCCTCGGCGATGCAATCCCAACAACCTTGCTCGAGAAATCAAACGCACTACCACTATCATATATCACCAAGTCGCCGTCATCCCCAAACCACCCCTCGATACCTAGTAGCTTCTCTAGGTTCGTAGTGATGAGGTCGTATGTCTGGCGTCTGTCAATACGTCCATCCAGATCCAAAGCGGCCTTCGAAGCAGACATGAGTTTCGAATATATCAGGAGGTAAGAGCAGAAACAAACCCATGCTGCCTCAAGGCGTGTGCTACCAGGCTGCCATGCCTCTGGAACACCTAACCCAACCGTGACCCCATTGTCCAAGAGGATTCCCAATGCCGTATCATTGGTAAGTGGAGGACCTGGTAGCCTGATAACATAGTTGTCAGATTCGGTGACTGCAGCCTGAATATCAGAGACATACGCTCTGCGCTGATCCCAAGTTCCGGGGAAGCCCCGTGCAGGTGTCAAAATGACACCTACCCTTGCCTTGGCTATGAGAGACATGAGCATGGGTACGCTGACAAGTGTGAGGTTCGCCCGCACCGATCTCCTTTGCTAGGATATATGCTTCCGTTGCGCCTAGGAACACGACTTGCATTCGGGACCCTCTTCCTTCTTCGATCTCTGTCTTCAGGCGCAATACTGAGGCCATAATATCTGCACTGTGGACGGTGATAACCAACGGAATAGCTCCCTGCGTACAGGAGAGACTCGTCAGTACCGTCACCATATCCTAGCTCTTCCAGTCTCATCCTCACCTCGGCAGCCTGTCTGAACCACTTCCCGGTCTCGGTATCGTCGCTCTCCGCATTCAGCAGTAATCGTCTCAGTGTGGCGACTTGAGTGCTGACCGACACAGGAGGAAGAGCAGGGGCATACGCCATTGGTCTGGTAAGCGCGATATGCAATGCGGTGATTGGTTTGACGATGGCATGACGTTGTAAAGCATGGGCTGAACCGGTCTTGAACGTACTCGACAACCCTGATATCAAACTCAGGTGTCCTGCGAATGTAGTGAACTTGGATAGGGAGGCTGTCGCATATGTCACTCCCGCACGGTGTGCGATCCTTTAGATGCCCAGCGATCAAAACAAGGACTTGTCAAATCAGTCTGGAAACGACTCACAGGGCATTTCTCGTCCCAAATTGAAGCGCGTCAACAGCTCTGACCAGACCAGCAGTATCGCCAACCACCTCCGGGACATCCCCACCAAACGGATTGTACAACAATCCATCTCCCGTCGACACCTCTCCAGCAATCTCTTCAATACCCAGAGGTGATCCAATAGTCAACAGACCGGGGCCAATCGAGCCTCCATGCAAGTCAATCACGGTCGCATCTTCATAATCTGCCTCTCCGTCGGTGAAGCACCATCCTTCACGTCCCACACATGACAAGGCGCCATCATGCAAGACGGCGATACCACCTGGCTGGTCTGGTCGAGCCGCCCAACGTTCCTTGACACCATATTCCTCCCGGACCCATACTTCTCTCACGTTCTTCAATACGACTTTACCTTTGGTATGTTTCTTTGGTCCCAGAGGCGGAAGGCCTTCCCAGTACACGGCTGCCTTGCGTTCTTTATCCCAGTTGGGAACTGAAGGGATCTGCTGACGGTCCGAGTCGTCGTGAAGAGTGGCTGATGGCGATATCGTAGTAGTGGTCGACTTTCTGCCGAGTCGGGTATTCGTCAGTTGCGGGATACCATCTATCCAGACTTGTTGAGGTTTCGCGCCAAGTTGAAGAGGATGTGCGTCCCAGAGAACGACGTCTGCATCTGCGCCTTTCCGCAGGAATCCGATCCGATGGGACATTCCAGCTGCCTTGGCGGGTGTCGACGTCACAGAACTCAATGCGAGGTGAGGTTGAAGTCCTACATCCACATCCTGTCAACCCCCAAAATCTGCGAATTTCTGTTGAGGTATATGAACACGAACCGTAGTAGTGAGCTTGCTGGGCCTCGAACAGTAAGTACCGACAATTGATGATAGGATGGTCAGATTTCATGACAACGGGTAAATCCTCGTCAGCCAGCACCCGAGGAGCAAACTCGGAGCCTCGGTAGGACTCGCGTTTGTACCGATGGTTGCTCGCGAAGATGGCAATAGCAGGAGGACCGCCGAATCTGTAGATTCGTACGTCAGACCAACGTATGCACGTAAAGAGAAATAGGTTGCAGATGTACAGACGTTCGCTTTAGTACGTCTGGAACGAGCCATGCCTCAGACGCATGGTGGAAACTCGCGATGTGGAATTGGAATTCGTTGGTGAGCTATGCATCCAAGTGAGTGTGTCGTCCCAACGTAGCCAGCGACTATGCTAAATGCCCCACTTACCCGTACAATATCGTCCAAGTCTACAGCCTCGTAGCAATGGTTGGCGATCTGGGACAGGCGTTCAATGAGAACCAGTTCGGAACAGAAATATACATACCCTAACGCGTCCCCGCAAGACATCCACAAGTGCTTCCCACTTCAGGTCTTCAGGGAAGCTCTTCCCGGCAATATCATTCCACAGCCCGGCTTCCGCCTTAGCACAGAACGCGTCTTGCGCGCTCTTGATCTTTCGAGCTTCGTTGTACGCTGACCGGAATGCCCAGAGCGCGTCCATGCGGGTTCCATACTTCTTCAAGTTCTCGCCGCAGGCTTGTCTGTGACATATCAATGGACTGTAAGTAACATATGGGGCTGGTTCAAGGAATGAATCACTTCATGTGCCGCCATCGAAGCGGGGCATTCGGATCTGGATCCGAACCGTTAAGGGTATGCGGAGGCTCGATGATCATCGAAGTGGGGGAGCGTTCAGATGTCTTTCGCAATTTGACCATGAATGCTTGGCCACCTGAAACATGGTGAACATACGAACTCGTTCATTGCACTGAGAGTTCCGAGTCTCTTACCGATGGCGTTCCCGCTACCAGGAAGAATCTGAGCAGATGTTACACCGCCTGCAACAGCAAGTTGGAATGCCTCGTCGTGAGTATTGAATCCGTCTATACTTCTGAGCCATGGCAGGATGGGTCCATTCGGAGAGTTCACATCGAATGTCCCTCTCGTGAAAGGCGCACTTAGTAGACCAACGTGAGAATGAAGGTCGACTATAGCACAAGAATTCAGTCGAATGCTTTTTGCTGCAATCGTGCACGTACCTAGCCCTGGCGTTACCCACGCGCCATCTGCGTCCACCACTGTCAGGTTTTCTGTCCGAGCCAGCCACCTCTCCGGCACATGGCCAATTGCTCTGACAACACCGTTCTCAAGCAACACGTCTCCAGTGATCGTTTCAGTGCCGTTCCGCCCACCAGTCCATATATTCGCATTCTTGATGAGAGTGGAGTTTGTCCCTGCCTCATACCTGTCAGATACCTCCCGGTCGAGGAAGTTGGAAGGGGGTCCGGGAATAGCTTTCAGCGAGGCGCATTGACTTAGAATCCGAGGGGCATTGAAGGGAACGTGTTGAATGCGAGTAGGTTGCTCGATGTTCAACCTCGAGAACGAGTAATTGCATGCAAAGACCGTCAACGTCGCCACAGTTGCGCATAGAGTCAAAAGAAGAGGTTTCGTCGTCATCGTCGACCTCTTCCTCGAAGTACCGGTAGTGTGCACCTCGCCGTCGACCAGGTGCATCTTGTCCGACATGGTGGTCCGGAAGTAAGTACGACCAGCGGAGATTCGCGTGCATCCCTGCCAGGAGCGGTTTATTTTAGACGTGGGGAACGCAACATCACCTCATTATTGGCATGACCGTGGCACATGCATGTGTGCAGCGTGGGTGCCTGCCGGACAACTTGAAGCGTGTCGACCAGATTCAGAAGTACTTACTTTTGAGCAACCCCCATATATTGCGGTGCTAACGGTCGGCAGTCGTACTGTCTTACACAGTTACACTAGTATGTACCAGTGAGAAATGAGCAGGAGGTCATCTGTACACAAGTTACAACTCACTGACTGCTCTCCGGCTGGTGGCGGGCCCGTCTCTCCATCGAATTGTTTGCCTTTGTTATGCAACGCCCTCTACCTCATCGCCTTTTCTGCTATTGGTTGCCTGGCGGCTAGCAAGTACGGTGCCAGTCCGACGCAACCTTTCTTTTTATTGGGCGAGCTGTCCGATTACCCCCTGTTATGCGGTGGCGAACTTGAGCTAGCCCAAGTCAACTGAGAAACTATGCTCCCAGACAGCTGCCTGTTCCTCCAGGAGCCCGATGACAAGGAATATGGAAACATAACACTGTATCACTGGCGCCGGCACTGGCATGCACTATATATATATATATATGGTACAAATATACAAGGGGAGATTCCGTTCAAGCGAAGTCGTCTAAATCCCATTCAATGGGTACAGGATGCTCGTCCCAAGCCCGTCGTTGCTCCCGGTCCTCGACAAGGCTTTCAATCGCCCACTGGGCATTTTCTCTGGCCTCATTTGGGTCGATATGGTCCGGTATCGGACGGGCATGATGCAACAATGAGTCCACCGAAGTCGCA
Organism: Lentinus polychrous; assembly: GCA_000787475.1. Lineage (NCBI taxonomy): Eukaryota > Fungi > Basidiomycota > Agaricomycetes > Polyporales > Polyporaceae > Lentinus > Lentinus polychrous. The sequence goes on along the minus strand of JSYW01001252.1, from coordinate 20,243 downwards.
TACTCCACTGGAACAAGCCTGCCGAGCAAGTATGCGTACCCTAACACGGCGGACTCGGAAGTGAGCGACGAGAACAAACGATGTATCTAATGTGAGACGTACTGGGAACCCAGATGTTCGCGCGTTGATTGCATACCTCATAGAGTTCATCGCACTGAGATTCGGCAACATGAGGAGTTGGGGTGTACGTCTTTATCTCGTCTTGCTCCACCGGGCAAGTATGTTCACTCGCCAACCCGAAATCCACAATCGTCACCTGTAAAGATCCATCCTCACTCTTCCTGACGACGATATTACGCTCAACGAAGTCATTGTGCTGAACGCCGGCCTTGTGGATGGCCAACAGAGCATTCACAACTAAGTGCCTAGAAACCAAGTTTTGAGCAGTGGATCGCACAGAGTATGTGGGCATTAGCTACCTGACTATCACCGAGTAATATTTCAGCCCGCGGGTAAGCGATCCACCGCAATACTGCAAGATCAAGACTCCAGTTGGACCTTCGTCGGTGTCGTCGACGTAGCAGCCGTACATCCGGGGAACGATCTTGCCCTGGAGCTCGAGCAGCTTCGTGTTGTAGAGATCAGCCTCCTTTTGGAGAGCCTGTATCCGACGCTGTGAATACGCGACCTTGCAGACAACATCAACATCCTGTCTCTGGTCAGTTAGACCGTCTTCCTCTGTTACTGCGCGCAGCTCGGCACGAAGGACTTGAGTGTTGCCATCTTCACCCGCTGTGATGAGCTCCTTCACATACGCTCTGACGGGAAGTTCGATGGATCGGTCAGGGATGTATGCCTTCAGAGAATAGAAAGAGTCGGATGGTGAACCGGACGGGTGGGGCTGGGATGCAGGATCTGTGTTTGAGTCTGTGTTTGAGTCTGAGTCTGAGTCTGAGTCTGAGTCTGAGTCTGAGTCTGAGTCTGAGTCTGAGTCGGTGTTCTCTGTCTCGGAAAAGTACTTGGGCCAGAACAGCGACGACATAGACAGTGAGATGATATAATATGACGTGTTGTGCGGTAAGTAAGGCGTCCACAACGTTCAACCGCCAAGCATAACGCGTCCACAATCGACAAGCTCAACGTTCAGCGCTTCACTGGCAGCCACCCCCGAAGCAGAGTCACAAAGGTTGATCCTGTTATTGTATCGCTGATATGACGTCCACTTCCGTTGTGACGCTCGACTTCCCTGCGGCAGACCTCCTTCCTCAGGCTCCTGGTCGCCAGCCACAGCTACCAAACTACTACACATTGACAGCAATGTCAGATATGGGCTTCTCGGACAAATACAAGATCACTAAAGTTCACGAATGCATCTCGAATCGCGCGCACGGAATGCGACGGGTCTTCCGCATCACCATGACCTCCGAGATGATGAAGGTCACTCACGACTTTGTATGCAAGGTCTCCTTTGGCATGCGATGGGCCGAGGTTCTCAAGGAAGAGGCCATTCTGTATGAGGGGAAGCTGAATAAGCTGTGCGGAAAGGCCATTCCCCAATACTACGGATTCTTCATGGGTGAGACGTACGAAGGGAGGACTGGCATCCTGATACTCGAGGACTGTGGCAGGCCTCTCCGAGCCTCGCTACGCCGACAGCCCCTGTATTTCAGGTGCGTGTCAATGTCGTGTGTTGTGTCGCATCGTTCTCGCAGCTAATCACCCTCTCGGTGACGTTGCAGGCAAATGGTTATTGAAGCCCTCATTGATGTGCACCATGCCGGAGTAGAGCCCGAAGACTTCAACGAAGGCAACACGGGATTGTGAACATCAGTTTCCTCCGAGTTTACGAGGATTCGGATGCTTCAGACGTCTGCAATTGGTTCAGTGACGATATGCTGGCTTGAGCAGCCGTGGTTATTGCAATCCGTCTACTGTTTACCCATCGAAAAGGGCGAACAGTGGGCTGCCAAATACAACATGTCAGCTTCTGACGAGCGATTGACAGAAACGCACAAGTACTTTCATACTGTTGGACATCTTCTCGGGTTGGAGCATAGCCCCCTGCAGACGTTAGGCGGGTCAGTAATGAACGACCCGGCTGGGAAGGGGGTTTTTCTGGATGTTGTGCTTACGCAGCTCGACATGGCGTTACTCACGGTATGTCCCCAGGTGCTATCCCGATAATTCATGGATGTTTGACGTACCTGCTGGAAATAATGCACCCCTCCGTTTACTCTGCCGAGCAGTTCAGAAGTGCATCACGCTTGCTTGGGATGGCAGTAACAGAGTCCGAAGAAATCCTATATGCGGAAGCGATGGGACCTCACTCGACGGACTTGAGTCGAGCCCCATCTCTCACCCAGCTTCGTACTGCTATCGCCGTGGAGCTTATAGATTTGTCCTCAGACATACCGTTGCGAAACCCATTTTGGAGGGTCTGTAGTGTTTAGACTTTGGGAGTGATATTCGTAGGATGGATGCTTGGTAGATCTACAGCACTTGAGGACGTCCTTCGGCTGCGGGAAATTCTTGGTACCAGAAGTTAATAAGCTTCAGATTAGGTTCAAGAATCGCAAGACCCTGGTATTGCAACCACAGTGAGAGATCGGGGGGCTAGAGGCAACCAAGTGTCTCATACAACATACAACTTGAAGCGATGTGAGGGTGATTTTCATATTGACAGAAACAGAAACAGATAGAGAGAGAGAGTTCCCAAAAGCAGTCGAGTTGATCTGTTTGATCGTGTTTGGTGTAAAAACCTAATTGAAGCTTGCTTCGATCCTTCATCGCAATATCCATCCCATTACACTTCGTATTCAAAATGTCGGCCACGGACGCAGTGTCGGTCTTTGCAGAGGGTACATTCGAAGAGCAGGTATACTTCATGTAGCTTTCTACGAAATCTTGCACTCTGAACAAATCGCACATAAGATTCTGGAACTTGCAAACTACCTCGCGAGAAGTTTACCGGAGGACCAGCGATCGACATATGTCCAGCCATTCCAAGATATCTTGACAACCCAGGAGGGTCAAAAACCATTGGAAGAAGATGAGGAACGCAGGAGGAAGGCGCTTGTCACTGTGCTTGGGGAGGTGAAGGGCTTCGGAGATGGCTCAGAGCGAGGTACGCGAATCATCTCGGTTGCTTCCTACGTTTTGGCTGACGTTTTCGTGTAGAAATTGAGGGCTTCTTCAACTTACTGATATCTCATTTCTTGTCTCTACTCCCCCTTGATGACCCCGCGACCAAAGAACAACTGACGACTCTCCTTCAAACCATCTCTTCCGCAGACGCACAACCATCCCTCAAATACCGCATGTACGGAACTCATCTACACATACCGTGTGTCAATATTAATACTGCTAGTGTAGACTCTCAAATCTCTTCAACACTCTTCCTCGCCGGTCAGGACTCCGACTGTTGGTTCACCAGACACTGGTCGAACTAATTAGCGCAAACGACGAACTTGACCATCTTGCCGTCCCCACCTCTGAAGTCGAGAAGTGGCTATCAGAATGGGACGTCTCTCCTGAAGAAAAATCGACATTCCTCAAGCACCTCGTCGATATCTACTCAAAAGCTAGCGATCCGTATGTATACTCCTGCCATACACCTAGAACGTGAATAGTATTGACGACAGTTAAGAGACACAGCATACCAATATCAATTCTCCTACGTCCGATCGCTTCCCCCCTCATCACCATCAGCAGAACCTGCTGCTGTTGAGCTTATTGGCCGTGCACTTCGGCTACCGAACGTCTTTGAATTCGATCCTTTGTTCCGTCTCGACGCCGTCGTAGCTGCAAACAAGCACGAGCTCTTCCCTCTACTCCAAATCTTCTTGAACGACGGTCTGGCAGAATACAAGGCATGGGCAGCCTCACATGCCAACGTGTTCGAAAACTACAGTGAGTACAACGACCTGCATCTCTTAAAGTTCTCTTACTCAACTTTCCCCCTTCATTCGTGGTTGGTAGACTTGGACTCCGTGCAACTTGAGCGCAAGATCCGTCTGCTCAGTTTGGCAACGCTTGGCTTCCAGAACGTCGGTCGGGATGTGTCCTACTCCACTGTTGCCTCCGCTCTGCAAGTAGAAGAGTCCCAAGTCGAGCGATGGGTTATTGACGGTATAGTCTGTTCTATACACCTCTCCAATCAATCCCCTAACGATGGATGATGTTATAGGTATCCGCGCTGGCCTCATCTCCGCCAAAATCTCGCAGACCACCCACACCCTCCACATCATCCGCGCTACGGCTCGAAGCTTCGAACGCGAGCAATGGGAGGCCCTCGAGAAGCGCTTGGTTGCCTGGAAGTCCGGGTTGGCGGGTATCTTGGATGTGATCACTGCGGCTAAAAAGAACACTCCTCCCACTGCGGCGGTGGCTGCTGAGCCCGCCGCTGTTCCGATTACTAATGGCATCGAGGCAAGTGCTCAACAAGCTCAGGAGGCTGCTGCTTGAGCGCGAGCGCGAGAGCAGGAAGCATCCTCGCAGCGTACTATCACTTTTTGGTGTAACCTGGGGTGTAGCATGTACATGTATCCGAGATGTATTGCTTTTACTCTAGACTGTATAATTCCGGCGTAGAGGATACAAACAAACTCGTGAGTGAGCGATGCGGTATAGAGACGATATTGCGTGTAGGTGTAGAGGACGGCGAGTGAGTAATTCGGGATGAAAGTTCAAACGATCAACAACGACAGGATAATAATTTGACGACAGCTCTCTATATGAATATCTCTACCACTCGCCATCGAACCCGATGAAGCCCGTCAACAAGAACACAGGGAAATACCTCTTCTTCTCCAACTCGGAACACCAATTCCACGCGGACGTCAACCTTCCATCGATGCACGAACCAGCGTCGAAGAAGTTGTCTGCGCCCGAACCGTCAAATCCATGCTTAAAAAAGTCAGCGAGGATGTCGCGGATGCAGTTCTCGACTGAGCCGAACTCGTCTTCGATGTAGGATCGGATGGCCGGTTTGGAGTCGCATATGGTGGGGATTTGGGAGATAGTGTTGCAGATGGGTAGGAGGATGCGGTAGATTTGAGAGTATTTATCTGGGAAAAATGCATGCATGTATATATATAAATAAGAATACGATGTTCGTGGAGTAAGGTTGAGACTGAGAGGAATCACTCACCAATGAACATGAGTGCGTTTGGAACGTTGTGGTCGCCCATGTGGATGACGGAGGAACCTACCCATGAGCCGATACTTCTTTGAGCTCGGTTCAGGATGGAGTGCATCATGCGAGATGTCTTTGGTGCCGCTTGGACACGATTCAGACCTTGACCGGTGTCCCTCAGACGGTAAGGCACGTTTTCCGACAGCAGATCAGATTCAGCGAGGTACCACAGATGGAACATATCTGGCAAAGTTTGATGAGGACGGTTCCTTTTGTACCAGTCGACAATGAAACCATACCATGCAGAATCTCTCGCCACAGAGTCAAACTCTGCAAAACGTAGGCGTACTGCTTCTGATGATCGTGACTCAACCTCGCCCCACCCTTCCCACTCCGGATTGCCAGACTGCTCTTGTTATCCTTCGGCGAAGTGGGATGGAAGTATTGCTTCAAGTACCCAATCATTTTATCGCACGGGTCCCGATTCGTCCTCAAGAACGCATGGTTATCGCCGATAGAGTATATACACTGCCTGACGGTCTCTTGGCTGAGGTTCTTTCGTTGGTATTTAGATGACAGGGCTTCGATCGCGCGTTCTTTGCTTTTGATGTCCTTTTGAACTTCTCGACGTGATCGACCTTCGGAGTATATCTCTTTGGTTGCGATCGATATTAGGTCGTCCCGGAGAAGGTCAAGCGCGTCGTGCTCTTCGAGAACGGCGTAGACGGTTTTGATGGGCTTTACGCAGGAGAATCCGAGAGTGTCTTTCACGTCGGGCGATTGACTATCCTAGATTGCAGACATCAATATCACAACCATCACGGCAGGATCCTTGGAGACGTGCACCGACCTGAAGAAGGTAGATGAGCTTCCCGTATGTAGACCTCATCTTGTCAGGATTCATGATTTTATGACGCCGACCAAGCTCAAAGACTTGCTGATAAAACTCCTCGTTGGCCTGGTAATCACGATCCGCAAAGAGCTCTTGACCTTGTTTATAATCCGCCGCTATAACAAGACCGGACATGATCGCACAGAGCTCTCGAATTTGGTGAACTATCCGCTTCGTCTTGGACAGACCGAACCCGATCGTGTCAATCTTGTCAGTGTATTCGGACACGTTCAGGGCTGCCTCGAGGAGACGGAGGTATTTCCGTTCGCCGAGAGTAAGACGCATGGGGATGTATTTAGCTCGTTCGAGATACCAATCCCCGACTGTTGCGCCTACTTCGGGCTGCGAGCTGCCAGTGGTAGCGGGTGCGCCGTTTGTGGCGGATGGTCCCGCCACAATTTCTTCGAGCTCGGCATCGGAGTCATCTGTTTCCATCTACATGCCAACGAATAGTTATAGAACATAGAGCATTGAGTGATTGATAGCACTCACGGCGTCCCCATTGCTAGTGGCTTGAGAGGCATTCTCGCCATTGGCAGATTCCAGTTTCGCCTTCTTGGCTTCTTGCTTCCGCTCAAGGGGCTTGGTGGCATGCCGTTTTCGAGAGCCTTTGCGGTGTTGCGCCGCAAAGCAGACTTCACAAAAGTCATCTCCGCAGGTTTCGCAATGCAACTGGGCAGGTTGATCTATTTTTGACCGACATGAATACTCTCGCGTACCAGAAAGAAGCACATTCCACCAAGCTCACCCTCGCATTCGACGCAGAAGCCTTGGGCCACAGGGCCGTCACGAGTTTCTTCGTCCCAACCCTCCCCTTCCTCGCGCTTCCCCTTCAGATTGTTTGCAACGGACTGTTCCAATGCCTCATCGTCTGTCCCATTGAGGATATTGTCGAGTGTCAGGCCTGCTGGAGTCGCCTTTGAGGCATCCTGTGGTTCCCCCATAGTTGTACGATGGCAAGGGAATTTTTGTGGTCGAGGATATGATGTATGGTCAAGGCACGTGTGGACAGACACACTGCCTTTTGCTTGCGTCAGTTGCTCGCGCGACCTTTTGACAAACGTTGTTCCCGAACTATTGCAGTTTGTTTTTACCTCATGCGCACATACATATCACTTTGCAATCGCAGTTGAGTCAGCGAGAAACAGTCAAAAAAGCCTGGAATACAGCTGGAAGAAAAACACACGCTCTAGCCGAGTCTGGTCGTAAGTTGCCTTCTGCCGCGTGGATGCGCAAGTCTCTTTCTCCGCATCCCATATCTCCCTGTTCCGAACTACATGTGCACTCCGTCGCCGTCCAGCTAAGCATCCTGCACGAATGGTCCATGCTCGACGACTAACGACCAAATGTCGTTTTCCTTCCAATGGCCTCGCTTCTCCGACCAGTTTCATGCAGATGCCATCAAAATGCTCGATTCCGCCCTCAACAAGGGCAACAAACCTCCCGTCATAGCAGATAGGATAGAGGTGGTTGAGCTAGAGATGGGCACCCAGGTCGGTCACCAACGTTCCCCCTGCAATATGTCTGGTTGTTCTTAGCAGTGTGCAAAGCCGCCAGAACTCGAGATTCGTGACATTGGAGAGTTGACCATGGATCAGTTCCGTGGTATCTTTCGCTTTTCGTACGCGGGGGATGCACATATCGTACTACGCACTAAGGTCCAGGTATGCCCCCTCCAATACCCTCTGTAGTCACGTCCGCTCATCCAACCCGCAAGGCAAATCCACTGAACCACAAACAACCTGACATTGACCTGCTGGCTGGCTCCAGAGGAATGCTCGCTGCTAAACAACCTCTGGTGGTCCCCATGCTACTCCGACTATCTCACTTTCGACTCAACTCTTACGTCGTTCTCGTCGTATCCCGCCAAAAAGGAATTACGCTCGTATTCAAGACCGATCCACTGCAAAACGTAGACATCAACAGTACTTTCGACTCTATTGCCGTAATTCAGAAATTCATCCAGAAGGAGATTGAGGGGCAGCTCAGACAGATGTTCCGTGAAGATTTACCTGGAATCATACATCGCTTGTCTCAGCAGTGGGTCAAAGCGAAGGTCGAGGCACCCTATCTTGGAAAACGCCCCCAGGCATCTCGAGCTCAAACGCTTGAGACTGCGTCTGTCCCCGACATAGGCTATCGACTTCCCCCGCCACGAATAGGTCCACAAATCGTTCGGAGTCAGACTGCCTCCGTGCTCGGTCGCCCTGCCCGACCTCGATCATCGTCTGGCGTGTCCGCATCCAGCATGGGCCGTAAACCACCGCCCTCTACAGTATCTTCCCCTTCACCACCCGATAATACCCCAACTAGCCCAGAAGGTCCAACGTCCTTTCCTCATCTGGAACACTTTGATCCAACCTATGGTTTACGTCCCGAGCGAATACCGACGAAGAGCATGTTCAGCAGCTTCCGCAGTCTCTTCGCACCAAACAAAGGTCTCGCAGATCTGGCAGAAGAGCCGAGCGATATCGACGAGGATGATACGGCCTCGTTCGCCAATTGGGAAGACATGTTCACAGAGTCGCAATTCCCTACTCCTCCGGTATCTGAAGCGGGTGACGTCACAGAGTATGAATCGGTACCTGCTGTAGGCGGAGGGGTGATCACGCGACCGAGGGTTATACACGCTCAGTCGCAGATCGACATAGGCGAAGGCTCGCGTTCGCCGTCTGTTGCTTCACCTAGGAGACCAATGTCTTCACGGCTATCGAGTACGTCTCGGTCATACGCGGAGAGTTTACCGGGCGCTTCTCCATTGCTCTCTCATACACCTATTACACCTTTCGAGCGTACAACATCTCGTTTGCGTTCGGAATACAACCCATATTTTGCCGGCGCAACGCCACTATACGAACGATCATTGGCAGATCTGAACGAGGACATTGACGACTATTCATACGGTCCACCTTCTCTCCACGGCTGCCATCGACCAATCCCGCCCGTCCCACCTCTCTCCCCCTCCCGACTACGCCGCCCAAGTAGCCCAGGTAGCATACACACTCAACCCTCCCGCTCAACCGACCAAACCCAATCTGTCCCTACCCCACCTCAGAACGACTCAGACGACGACGCAGGGATCCGAGTCCCGCGTTCTCGTCGTCCATCCTTCTCAAACTTCCACGCCATGGATAGATTCTATACAGGTTCACCGCCAGACTCATTCTTACCTCCTCCCGAACGCGATCCAAAGATTGTGTTGAAGCCGGCGGTGAACGGATCCGTGTCGAGGCTTTCGACTTTGAGCCATTCGAACCATACCCTCTCGCCGTATACGCGCACGTTGGAACATTTCACGGTGAGGAGTGTTCCTCCCCGCGAAACAGTGTCTTCTGGATCAGCTAGTGCGGGGAATGAGAAACAACCTGTCAAAGCAAGGAGGAAGCGAATATATCGACTTGGAGGCGGTGCGAAGGGAAAGTCGAAGAACTCGCCCAGTCCTGAGTTGGAGGGAGTTGGAGAGGGAAGTAGGGGACGCGTCGAACCTCCTTATTCGCCTGCGGTTGCTTCGGGGTCGGAATTTGACGTTTCGGACATGGATAGGTATTTCAGGTCGAGAGATGAGATTGTCCCTCAATATCCTGAGTTGCACCCTTCTCATGTCAGGAGGAGACGTGGTCCTTCGATGGGTATGTCGGTTTCGTCTCTTTCGTGAAAACTGTTTTGGTTATAGCATATGTATATTGCTTAATGGAATGGGTCCCACTCATCTCTCTCGTTTGTTTGTTTATCACAAGCTCAGGTTGGCTCTCATGCAACCTCATTGGAACCTGACGAAGAAGGAGGACATGATCAATGGCTACGATGTGGGGGGCGGGCGACGTTGCGAGCTCGTCTGGCGTTCTGACAAGCATGACAAGCACCTGACGACGATCCGCTCAAGTACCTAAAGGAACTGGAAAAGCACATCCCATCAGTTGCCAATGCAGGTTTGTTGCATCTCAGATGCGATGACTTGGATATACCTCCGGTGTCTACAGTATGCGGATAGTTCGTGGCGGGTCTGTCGAAACACTGCTGTGGTGAATCGGCCGGGGGTCATTCTCAAATCCAAGTTTTGCTTCTGTCAGAAGAGGTGCATGTTCTTGCAACGTCATGCAGATGTCTGTCTTCCGCGAACTGGATGCAGAAACGAACCAGACCATGCCGTTCAAATCGCTGTATCCGACTGTTTGCCGACTGTCGAGCTCGTTTCTTGTAATCACTACATGTCCATGTTTGCCTACATTCTAGTCCACACCATCTCGATTTTCTTACTACCATGTCGATGAGTACCTTTGGGCCTTTCTTCTGTATTGTAGTACCCAGCACCAGAGTATATCAACTGTACCCGCCTCAGAAACACTCAGGGATCTGAGTTCCACGTTCTCGTCGCCCATCCTTCTCAAACAACCACGCCACGCATAGGTTTTATACAGCCTGAGGCTCACCGCCGGACTCAAATATTCTTCTTCCTCTCGCCGAAGACATCACGTTCAACAGAATGAACCAGCCGCATTTTCACTGATTGCTCTATGCCCGTCCATGATCCAAGAACAGTGCAACAGCAGGAAGAGGTTGATATATAGTATGATGAAAGGCGTGGCCTACCCGACACTGCATAACAGATGTTAAGACGATTATATATATAGTGCAGACACTGCAGAGGAGTTACAGAAAATCTCGAACCTGCGTCTTGGGACTTCATAAGATCGAAAGGTGACCCGGGATGAATTCTAGGACTTGAAAGCGGTTGCTGCTCGGTGGACTTCGTCAACTCTTTCAAGTCCTCCACAGATTCCTCGCTGACTGCATTTCGCTTGAGTCCCTTTGCATTGTTCTCCTATTTTGCACCGAATGGACATTGTGCTTCGCACTCCCGGCTCTACCTCTCTACTCATCTACCCGAATTTGCCATCACATCTGGCGTATTTCTATTGAATCCACCCTCTGAGGATCCGTTGGGTGACATCTGAAATGCAGCATCTAAAGAAAAGTACAGCTTAGCCGGGAGTCGGCGTTTATTGGCAGTTCAAGACTCACTTTCAGACCGTCAAAATCTTCAAACGCCATGTCAGGTAGTGCAAGACCCCTCGGAACTTCAGCATCCCCAGCTGGTAGAGGGGTCCAAACATAGGGCAACGAAGAAGTGACATGGCCTGCGAATGTCTGACTGTGTACTACGTGGGATGGTGACATGACGAGTCGGGAACCGGACGGAAGGGGCTCGCCGGAAGAGTATCTCGAGATGTAATGGGGATTGAAATTCATGATAGCAGCGCCCTCATTGACCAAAGCGCGGAATCCAAAGATGTACATGGGAATATCGGAGATATGAGGGTCGCTTTCTGGGTGGCCCATGAGGACTAGACGTGCTCCTTCAACGCCCCAAGAAGGCCAGGTGTACGTTCTGGGTTCGGGTAGCGATGTCGCCGACTGTGAGTACAAGGGAACATCTCGGATGAAAGTCGACAGTGGAGCGAAGAGAGAGAACCATTCCCAAGACATATGGGTACCTGTATAGCTCATTTCGAAATGCACTATGACCTCCAAGGGAGACACTATCCGTTGTGAATGCGGAAACACAATCTTGGGGTTTCCTGAAGTCAGTGGATCGTAGCCCCAATCTCCACTGGTCAGGTTGGCATCTCTGCACGTTGCCAAAGGACCTAGAGGAGGGAGCTCAAAAGTGGAGATGAGTGTGCATTGTTGCATCCGGGGGTCGGGTTCATCGATTGGAAGTAAGTAGACATCGATGCAGAGGGTGTTTCCAAGGCCTGCCGAGTTCGAGTCGGGTAGATCACGACGTAACATAAGGAGGTATCGGGCAGAGATAATCACGGCGTTCAAGTATTTAGTTTCTGCGTTGTCGACCCAATGCTACACATTAATATATCTTCAGTACTGACATAGCTTCTGCAGGGAGTTATTTCACCTGTAGTATTTGACCACTACGCCACAGGCAGACCGCAATGTTGGTATGCTCTCCGGGCCGTGCGTTTAGGGTTCTGTTCCTCCAACGAACAAGAACGTACTCGCCGCTGATAGCGAGATGCGTTGTTCCCCAAGCCCAAGACGTTGAATCATAGGATGAGATGGTGATCATGTGTAAACGTTCCAGTGCGGGATCTTTTTCACTGGCATCGTCCCCTTCGGGCCAGCGTAGCAGCAGCACATGCAGAACAATATTGATGTGGATATCACCGACGAAGCTGCTACCAATGCCTACCATCAGCTCCAGTAACTGTAACTCAATGTCGAAAGTACGCACTGGCACGCGACAATCGTTAGCAGATTTTGTTCATCATCATACGTATAGTCCAGGATCCCTCCCACATCGGATTCAACGCGATAGAATGCAGTATCTCCCTTGGAATCCCCGACGGGGAGGTGAGCAAATTCGAATACACCGTTCACGACATCATTCAAGACGACCAGAGTGTGTCCGTACAGTCTGAAGTCACAGGTACCAGTGTCCAGATTTCGCGATGCTAACGATATATTGATGGGGGAGGACCGCGGCCGCTTTCGGAGAGAGTCTCCTGATCGGAACCACGCCTCTTCAAGGTGGCGTAATTCCATTAAGGGTACGGATGATCTCGCAGTTTGGGAGGAGTCATGGTCTTTATACCCAAACTTGCACAAATCAATCTTGTACTGGAACTCGGACGCTTGCAGGATTACATCTCTCCATTTTCGGGACACCTGTTGAACGGACAACGATCTCGTTATAAGCTGAATACCAATGATGAGAAGGACCACGCCGCGACATACCCTTTGGAATTCAAGCAGGTCTCGTACATTCACATAGGCGAAGATCAAGAGGAGGAGCTCCGTAGGTATCACATCCACGCAAGGCATAGTAAGTGCCACCGCAGCGACTGCGTAGCAAGCCTTCCAACTTCAAGCTTCAAAGGCTAAAGCCAAACGGAACATATAAGTATGCTGGTGAGTATTGGTTTGAAGGTTCAAAGTATTGCACGTGCACGGAGTGTGCTCGGTGACCGTGTGATCGATGATCGGTGAACCCGCTAATAAGGCAGGTCAAGCGCTTGAATATGTAGGTGAGATCTCAACGTTCTCAACATTGAACGTACGTTCTCAACGTCGACCTTGACACACGCAACAGGCACGGGCATTTCTGGGCATATGCAGTTGTCTTCAACCAATCATCGAATGCAGATATGTATAATTCTGTATTACTCTACTTCTTCCCAACGCAAGAGATCTTGAAACACAAAGTAAGACAAGTGTCACGTACATACGGTATATACGGGAGCCTCAGTAAGTCGCCTAGCTCGTATTCGTACGCTTCGTCAGTCATATGGCCATGCGATGCTTCCCCGCATGGCGGGTTCAACACGTCCTTCCAGGCCCCAGGCAACGCGGGTAATATACTCACTCCGGCGGCGGGCCATGCGAGGGTAGGCGATAAGCTATGTAACTTCCGCCGAGTCCGCGTCGCCAAGATGAACACCAATGATCTTGCGAAACGGCAGACGCTCTAGTATATATAAGACTCACATCAACGCTTCCCCACAATGCGACACCGCTCGACTCCAGAGCGCGTTCGCACAGTGTCACTTCGCCGGCCAGCCATAGCAGCAACTCAGTATGAGGATCATCCCCCTTTCGCTGTCCTTTGTTTTTGCTGCGTTGGCATTGGCCGCGCCCTCCTTTGACTCCCCGCACAAGGTCAAGGAGTCGGTCATCCCCCCTCGAGGATGGGTGAAGCGAAGCGTGGCCCCTCGGGATCTGACCATCGAGCTACGTGTTGCTCTGCCGCAACCTAACTTCAATGAGCTCGAGAGGCATCTATACGAGATTAGGTACGCGTCCTACTAGCGTAGTTGGTTGCATGACGCGTCAAACACGCCATGCCCATGCTGTTGCAATAGCATCTGAGATACTCAACTTGCACCTACAGTGATCCCGATCATGATCGGTACGGTGCACATCTCACGAAGGAGGAAGTCGAACAATTGGTCGCTCCTGATTCTGAGAGCGTGGACTCCGTCACCGAGTGGTTGGCATCTCATGGCTTGACGGACGATGCCTTGTCCCGGTCCCCAGCCGGAGATTGGGTCAGGGTGTACGTCCCTGTGAGCTTGGCCGAAGAGATGCTCGATACGGTAAGCAACATGTTTCTGCGATGGTGTTCAGTCAGGTAATGAATTATTCACATAGGAGTACCATATCTGGGTCCATACAGAGACGGGAAAGACTGCGATCCGCACGACCGCGTATAGTCTCCCCGAATCCTTGCATTCCCATATCGAACTTGTTCACCCTACGACATACTTCCCAAGCACAAAGCGCATGTCCACGACGTACCACTGGTCTCCCGAAGAGGAAACCACAGTGAATATCTCCTCCAAGCCCATCTTGATCGCTTCGGCAGCCAACGGACAAGTCGACGCAGCGTGCAACAACGAGATTACTCTCTCGTGCCTTCAACAGGTCTACAACATCGATGGATACAAGCCTTCGAACAAGAGTGGTAGTCAAGTCGGGCTGACGGGATACCTGGAACAGTGGGCTAACTACCAAGATCTGCAGAGCTTCTATGCTCAGCAGCGTCCGGAAGCCGTCGGTTCCAACTTCACAGTCATTTCTGTCCATGGTACGTAAGCGGCCGGTACTACTGTGATCCTGGCGCTGGCAGCTCACATATGTCCAGGTGGGGTGAATAACCAATCTACACCTGGAATTGAAGCCAACTTGGGTACGCAAACACACGACCATGACTGATTTGGAGCTGAACAACGAATCCTGCAGATGTTCAGTATGCATTTGGTCTCTCGTATCCCCTGCCAGGGACGTTCTATACTACTGCCGGTCGTCCACCCATCAAATTGGACCTCCACACGACTGAGAACACTAACGAGCCATACCAAGACGTACGTTACATATCACCTACTATATATCTTATATGCTCATCCAACGTAATTTAGTGGGTCGAGTTCGTTTTGAAGCAGAAGAAGCTCCCTCAGGTAATCAGCACGAGCTACGGAGACGATGAACAAACTGGTCAGTAATATCAAACCCAAACAGCCCGATTTCCGACTCCTCATCTTTTATTAGTTCCCGCGAGCTACGCTCGTCGCGTTTGCGCGGGTCTTGCACAAATTAGTACGTGAATGCCGTTGTCTAATGTCCCAAAATACGATGCTCACATCCTATCGACCCCTCCAGCTGCGCGCGGTGTCTCTCTGCTCTTTAGCTCAGGTGACTTTGGTGTCGGTGACGGCGACCCAAATCCTGAGACCCAAATTTGCAAGACAAACGATGGTCGGAATGTGACTCGGTTCATGCCCTCGTTCCCTGCATCCTGTCCTTAGTGAGTTCGTTTCCATCCTACCTCCGTCAAGACTAATCTTGTATGTAAGTGTGACCACCGTCGGCGGAACTTTCCATGTCCCGGAGGTCGCAGTAAACTTCACTGGCGGTGGTTTCAGTGATCTTGTGGGTGGGATGATTACTCAGGTTGCTGCAGGAACTGAATCCCTGCTACTGTCACTAGTTCCCTCGTCCCGCATATCAGAATGCCGCGGTAGAGAAGTATTTGGATGCTTTGCCCAAGGACACATACAAGGGTCTCTTCAACAGAAATGGTCGCGTAAGTTCACTCCGTTGCTACTGTAGCAACCTATGTATTGATACTATTGTTTAGGCATACCCTGATATCGCCGCTCAAGCAAGCCGTTTCGTCGTCTGGGTGGGCGGCAAGTCAGGCCACGTCGGTGGTACCTCCGCGTCATCTCCGACTATTGCGGGTATCGTTGCCTTGTTGAACGACGCTCGACTTTCCCATGGTCTCCCCGCATTGGGCTTCTTGAATCCCCTAATCTACAAGATCGGCGCGGAGCATCCTGATGCTCTGAACGATATCACTGAGGGTAACAATCCTGGATGTGGCACCACTGGCTTCAATGTGCGTACACAAACCTTCGTTTGATATATGCCATGACTGACTGAACGTTACCATCGGAATAGGCTACGAAGGGATGGGATCCAGTCACTGGGAATGGAACTCCGAACTTCGCCAAACTGAAAGAGCTCGCCCTTGCAGCCTAGGTTCCTTGATATAGCGACGCTCCTGAACGTGACTCCTGGTTCCTTGCATCCGCGCTCACCGATGTAACAACCTGTCAGCTCCAGAGTGCTACGTACGCGTCGTTTCAGCATACGGCGTTATATCGCGGGCACCATACTTCCCGATTGTAGACTACAATACTTGCTTATTCTGGTCTGCCTATCTCCGAACGTAGATGACATGTGCACATGTCACTGAAGATTGATGCAAATGCCAGCACCCAACAAATGTTTCGTATCCTTTCATGCAACCCAGCCGCGACGACGACGTTGCATGCAGAAGCACTCTCTTGGCTCTTCTTGGGTCACTTACCTGGTTCCTGTACACGGAGTGCTTTGGATCTCTTGGGATGAATCAACTCTGGATTCTCCCTTACGTACTGACCTTGAGGCCGCTTGTTACTACAAGACGTCCTGCCGTGGCTGACTGGAGCTTCAGATCTTCTGGCTATATATCAAGCATCTCATATAGCATTTCATATACGTCACGTTGATTTCTCGGACGTAGGCGTATTCTTTGTTCTTTCATCCCCGCGATCACCCTCAGAATACCTGGCGCTTCAAGCCAATGACAAATGCCACCGCTATTCTTACAAGCTCTCCAGCCTCAACCGTGCACCAGGATTGAAAGCCGACCAACTCGCGCTCTATTATACCATTGTTCTTGGACATCGCACACGATGGCGACATCGGCGACGCGTTCGACAGCTGCATCAACCTTGTGGACGTTTGGTTCCGACGGTTCGGATGCTGAGGAACAGGTGGGGAAACAACCTGAGAAAGAGAAGCATGCTCTATCTCGGAACCATGAGGGTGCTGCGAAAATCCCATCTAACTTGGCAGATGTGCAGCGAGGATCGAGGATGCCGTACCTAGGCTCTGGTCACGCCAACTGCTCGCTACCAGTTGGACTCTCATCAATATGTCGGTTTGGGCCATATAAATGACACGCCAAAGGACAAGCGATCCCACACAGGCTTCTCTGTGGTCTCTCTGCCCTATCCTCGGTCAAGATGAGGTTGCTGTTCATCTCGTGTGTATTGGCTCTCGTCGCGGTGGCGTCCGCAACCCCGTCGAAGTTCACGGCGCACAAACTGAAGGAGAGCATCCCTCCTCCCCGGAAGTGGGTCAAGACGGCACCTGCACCGAAGGACCTGACTATCGAGCTCCGAATCGCGCTCCCTCAGCCTAACTTTGCTGAGCTCGAGAGGCATCTTTACGAAGTCAGGTGTGTACAC
Organism: Lentinus polychrous; assembly: GCA_000787475.1. NCBI lineage: Eukaryota > Fungi > Basidiomycota > Agaricomycetes > Polyporales > Polyporaceae > Lentinus > Lentinus polychrous. The sequence goes on along the minus strand of JSYW01001252.1, from coordinate 2,965 downwards.
GACACTTTGCGAGCTCGTGCATTCTGGGTATTGAACTCACGTGACCTATAGTGATCCATTCCATGAGAGATACGGGGACCATTTGAGCAAAGAGGAAGTTGAGGAGCTCATCGCTCCTCACCCCGATAGTATCCACACTGTCAACGAGTGGTTGGCCCACCATGGTCTGACCGAAGATACTCTTGTCCGCACACCCGCTAAGGATTGGGTCAGAGTCACGGTTCCCATCTCCTTGGCTGAAGAAATGCTCAACACCGTAAAGGCCTTCATTTAACATGACTATATACCACACGCTTACCTTATGCCGTAGGAATATCACATCTATACTCACGTCGAAGACGGCGATACTATTGTCCGCACGACATCGTATAGCCTTCCTGAACATCTCCACGAGCATATTGACCTGATCCAACCTACCACCCTATTCTCCAACCTCCGAGGTATGAAGACTAGCTTCCATTTTGATGACGACGCACAGGCGAAAGCTGTCTCCAACGCTGCTGCGCCCCCGATCAAAGTCCCTTCCGCATCTGGCGGCCAAGTCGATGCTAGTTGCAACGGAACGATTACTATTCATTGCTTGCAACAGTTGTACAACGCTGTCGGTTACAAGCCATCTGCTAAGAGCGGGAACCAAATCGGTATCACCGGATATCTGGAGGAATTCGCGAACATTGCCGATCTGCAGCTGTTCTATGCTGACCAGCGTCCTGACGCTTTGAACACCTCTTTCAAGTTCATCTCGGTCAATGGTGGTCTTAACAACCAGTCAAGCGCGGAGGCTGGTGCTGAGGCCAATCTCGGTTCGTGTCTTTTCTGATGCCACACAATGTCCCTGAGTCCTGACCTCGGAGATAGACGTTCAATTTGCCTTTGGACTTGCGTTCCCTATCCCCGGAACATTCTATTCCACCGCGGGTCGACCTCCTTTCAAGCCCTCGGTCGGAACCCCTACTAACACCAACGAACCCTACACAGATGTATGTACCATGCTAGGAATGCGTCACGTCCTGTTCTGATAACGTCTTTAAATAGTGGTTGGACTTCGTTCTCAGCCACCCCAGCCCCCCGCAGACCATCAGGTGAGTGTTACGGCTGCCGTTCGTTGCATGCGTTATCTGACAGTTCCTATAGTACAAGTTACGCCGATGAGGAACAAACTGGTATGATTGCTAAGTTGCTCGCTTTCTTGCCCCCATACCGACTGTCTCCTCTGCAGTCCCTGTTAGTTTTGCCCAACGTGCTTGCAATGGGTTCGCACAGTTGGGTGCACGTGGTGTCACCTTGACATTCAGTTCTGGCGATGGTGGCGTCGGTGATGGTGACCCCAATCCCGCCACATCCCAATGTCTCACCAACGACGGCCGCAATGCTACCGAGTTCCTCCCATTGTTCCCGCCTTCTTGTCCATTGTAAGATGTCCGTGAGATACTTCATAAAATGTCGCTGATGCATAGATCTGGGCTAGTGTTACTGCCGTCGGTGGAACCATCTTCGTCCCGGAGACCGCCGTTGACTTCTCTGGAGGAGGTTTCAGTAATGTTGTGAGTACAGCTTACTACTGTGCATCCGTATTCGCTGAGTATGCTTCCCAGTTCCCTCGTCCCTCGTACCAAGATGCTGCGGTATCCAAGTATCTAAAGGCTCTCGCTCCCGGTACATACGCTGGTCTCTTCAACCCGTAAGTAAACATATACTACGATTGTATGAATGTTTCTTGACTCACTGGCACATATTATAGGAAAGGACGTGTATGTTTTTGTTCTCTTCTAGATGAACGGTATAAGACTGATGTTCTCCACAGGCTATCCCTGACGTTGCAGCGCAAGCCGATTTCTTCAGAATCTTCCTTTCCGGCGTACCACGCTCCATCGGTGGAACCTCTGCTGCTTCACCCACTTTCGCGGGCATCGTCTCTCTCTTGAACGACGCTCGGATTCGCAATGGACAGCGTCCTTTGGGTTTCTTGAACCCCCTGGTGTATGAGATTGGCGCTCGCTTCCCCAAGGGCTTCAATGACATCACCACTGGTAACAACCCGGGCTGTGGTACCCCCGGTTTCAACGTGTGTTTGCGAATTGAAATTCTCAGTTGTCCTCGCTTCTGACCTTTCTCAATCTGCCATAGGCCACGAAGGGATGGGACCCTGTTACTGGTTTCGGAACGCCAAACTTTGGGGAGCTGAAGAAGATCGTCACATTAATTTGAGACTTTCCTGCTGACAGCCGGTGACGAACTGATCTGCGACCTGACTCAACCGGATGCCCGAGACCCGAGGAGGGATATACTGTTTGTGAACGTACTTGCACGTCTACCGTCAGGAGACTAGATGCGCCCGATATGTTTCTTCTTCGTACTACGGTAGCCATCTCTCTGATTTATGGAACTTCTTCAGACTCGCAGTTCATTCAGGGAGCTCGTGTAAGCAATCATCGAGGCCGAAGTTACACAATGATCCTTTGTTCCTTCTAAGTTCTGGGTGACGGTGGTAAGTGGTCTCGTCAATGTCGGGAAGATATGATGAGGGCATATACTTGGCATCTCCGAAATTGAAACACATTGATGGCGGACGGTATGTACTTGGTCGAGGAGGACTCAGGAGCGAATCTGAGCGGGATCCTTGCTCACAGAGACGTCGCAGAAGACGTCACTGCGGTTGGTCGATCAGCCTGACAAACTTATTTTGCTACAATGCGACTCACGGCAACCGGCCTCGCAGAGTGAGAATGAAGCCAGCCGTACGGCTGAAATTCCTTCATGACGCTTCTATGGTCATATAAACCTACTAATTACAATGTCGGAATCCGTACCCCTCTAGTAACTTGTGCGTGCAAGGTCTGCGGAGGAGACTACGCAACGAGGCATGCGGCTCTCCGAGCTCTCGGGAACAACTCGATCGACCGCGGTGGTGACCGTAGCCATTTTCAATTCTCAGCACAAACGGGCGGCACAAACGAGAGGTCGC
>JSYW01001239.1:0-33294 GCA_000787475.1 Lentinus polychrous | reverse complement strand
GTTTACTGTTTTGTGCAAAAACATAAAACTTATGAAAGTGCTGTCCTCGCCGTGTAATCTCCCTGGCGGGGAGTCGAACCCCGCTTTCGCGCGTACGGCTAAATGCTGACAGGCGCGTGTACTAACCGATATACTACCAGGGACTAGTTTAAGGGATATACATGTAATAAACGATCAAAGGGTCTAAGTATAGTAATTACCATTTGGTGTCTCACGTGACGACCCTGCGATTGCAGCACGTGACATATCCCGTACGCAGTGGCGAGTGTGGCGAGTCTTTATGATCTGTATCTCCCACCTGCCTGAATTCAACGATTGCCAGGTTTCCAAAGATTGACAACACAACCAGCTGGCTAACTTACCCCTTCATTTCCTGCATCTCACGAAGGAGGCTGATACTATCCTCGACAATCTCAGGGTGCTAAGAGAATCCGACCGTGGTGCCAGATTTATCTGCCTCTGCAATACGACATTTTTGCGGCCCGTGCGACGTACAATTTGAAGCACGAACTGGTTCACCGCTACTAGCATTAGTATTTGATTAGTGATCCAGAATCATGTCGCTTGTACAGGCAGCCCAAGATGCTGAGACGAACTTCAGCCACATACCTATAATGTAACTCGCTGCGTACAATTCTCATAAGGGTGGATTGTACTCACTGTCGTCCTGCATGTTGTTCCCTCCAGCGATCTGCAGGACATTGCTTCGAACGATCCTGTCCGGAGGCGAGCATTGGCTCAAGCCATCAGGGATGCTTGCATCAACGTAGGATTCCTTTACGGTGAGAGCCTTGTCAATCCGCCAATCATCACAACGCTGAACTCCAGTAATCTCCCAGTAAAGAACCACGGTATCCCAGAAAGCATCATTGGAGATGTGTTATCCGCCTCCAAAGACTATTTCTCCCTTCCAATCGAGACGAAGTTGGCATTGGACATCCGGAAAACGCCCAATTTCAAAGGATATACTCCCTTTTTGAGCAGTAACAACGATCCTGAAAATGCCGGAGATATGCATGAAGGCTTTGAATTCGGTTGGGAAGAACTGATACCTAAGGAGAACGACGAGAAACGAGCCAACGATGGTGCTATGGCTGGTGCCAATGTCTGGCCTCAAGATGTCCCCGAATTTCGCGAGAAGGTGTTGGCTTACTAGTGAGTAAATTACCGAGAGGAAGTGACCTCTGGAGGATTTATAGCAAAGGTTGCTTCTCCAGTCATGCCGCTGTTGACCTTGGAAAGAAGCTCTTCCCATTGTTCGCGCTTGCATTGAATCTACCAGAAACCTTCTTCGATGACAAGGTTCGTTTCACCGTCAGCTACTAGCAGCAGTATATCACAACTAATACCAATCATAGACCAAGAACTCTGCAGCGATTATGCGTGTCCTACACTACCCTCCGCAGTCAGGACCCGTCGACGACCGTGTTATCGGCATCGGTGCACATACCGAGTATGCATCAGCATATACCATGCTCATTGAGTGCTGATTGGAATATATCTCCTTGACAGCTTCGAGGTAATGCTGCACTGACCCGTGGCATGAATGTGGGAATAGCCGTGGCTGATGTTTCTCGCAGTGTTTCACGATACTATGGCAAGAGCCCGGGATACAAGCTTTGCAAGTGCTGAATACGGACAAAAAGTGGATAGATGCACCGCCGATCCCGGGGACGTTGGTAGTCAAGTATGATTCCAACTGTACGCCCACTGCGTCTGCATCATATTGACGATATATTATCAGCTTGGGTGACCAATTCGCGCGATGGACCAGTGAGTCCTCAGCGTAACATTCACGCTCCTAGACCAAATGCGAACTTATGTCATACTAGATGATGTATTCAAGTCTACAGTTCACCGAGCGATCAACAGAACGGGAGTACGACGATACTCCATACCATTGTTCTTCGGCACAGACTATGATGTTCGACTCGAGGTACGTGAATCGTCTTCTGCGGAATTCGGAGGATGCTGACGGTACACCTTTTACTAGCCAATTCCTAGCTGCGTATCTCCAGAACGACCACCCAAATATGAAGTTGTTACTGCGGGTGACTACGTTAAGGAACGACTCAAGGCCGCGTATGGACATTAGTCCGCCTGCGTGGGTGTCCGTGGGTCCAGAATCGAGTGGCTGCGGACGTGAAGATTCAAGTTGAAATCGCGATCCTGTTCGTGCTGCGGTCTGCATATGTAGTCGTGTGTTTGTATCGGTGCATTGGTTGCTACTTGCTAGACCTCCTTCGTTAATCCGACCGTTTTCGACGGCGGGGAATCGCCCAGACGGACTCGCGTACGGGGATATGGATATGATGTTTCTGCCAATCAAAAAACAGTCAATAGCTATAGGTCGTGGTCTCTTCGTCACCATTATTTCCTCGTGCTTCTACGCAGCTTGAGTATCACTGAATGCCAATGTTATCTCCCCTTAGGTTTGTAGCTCGTTGTGAGCTGGACTGAAGTGAACGGGAGAAAATTCACGACGGTGTATAGGAGTATTTATCGGACTGACACAGGTACATACGGGAACATTGGAAGTCAATGAATATAGAGAGGTCTATCCGAGAAAAGATGAGCTATGATCCTTTTCCGATGATTCCATGCGTACCCCTCGTTAGTCAAGCTCTATTTCTTGTTAGAGTCTTGACCGCCAGAGTTAGTTGGTTGACCCGACGTGGAGGACGTTGCTCCGGAGCCTTTCTTTCCCTTCCCTTTATCCTTCTTCTTCCCCTTGTCTGTCTTTTTGGTCGGTTTGGTCGGGGCAAACCCACCAAATCCAATAGAACCGGACAACGCCGCGAAGGCGGCTTCGTAGTCTTTGGGTGGGGGCACAACCGTGGATGTCGATGTAGTGGAGGTCGAAGAGGAGGTCGAGGAAAAGGACTAGAACGTTTTGTTAGCAGGTAATACAACCTTCAATACAGCATCGCTCGCCTTAGGTATCAAGGTGGCGGTGGAGGCATTGGACGTGGTGGAGAGCAAGGAAACAGTGGAGGCGGCAGGGGAAGGTGGGGGAGATTGCTTGGTGTTGCTCATACTGCTCGTACTGCGATTGAACGGTGAAAGAGGGCGTTATCTGGTATGAGGTATGAGGTGCTGGATGTGGACGTTGGTTCTCGGTTAACGAACTAATGAACTCATCTCATGAAACCAGTGGCCAACCTTATATGCCGTCATTTCTGCAGCAAGGTGTCTCTAGGTTCGCATGGTGAACCCGTCTCCGCTGCCTCGACGATGTATACAATCGTCGGGTACAAAACCATCGGTCCCGCAGCATCGCTAGAGTTATGTCAGTTCTGCGGAAATGGAAGCGTTACGTTCCTTTACTAAACCATCATAAAACAAGAGCAAATCATACCAGGAATCCTGTGGTTGTAGGGTTTCCTGAGCTACCGCTACCTTGAGCCGATGCATTCAGGTTCAGTAATATGCGGTACCGAACAACTCTTCGACTCAGTGTCCTGTATGGTTTGTTAACACGAGACACACCATGGCTGATTCGACGACCCACAGATAGTAAGTTTTGTTGTGTTACCGAAATACTATGCAATCAAGCAGTTGCGCCAATACTGAATGGTACTATCATACAAGCGCAGTGATTCGAGACCACTCGTCAAATTCGAGGGGCTGCGTCCAGCGGTCACCCTGAGCCCAACACTGCGGACTTTGCAGCAACGCTTGTATTATGATGTCGGTGGCTATTCCACATGTACAACTACAGCACTTACTGCGCCATCCTCGGGGTTCATCACAGTGCAGTCGCTTGAGGGTAGTCGGCGTGAGCTAGAGATAAAGGAAAACAAAGGCAGCACCATATGGTCAATACCGGGGTACGAGTCATTCGTATATTTTAGATTACACTATGAGGAACAATCAACGCACCTGTACAGCGGCCGGGGGCCGTCGACGTGAGCCTGTGAATATATGTTCATGACTCGAGTCGACTTGAGCTCATCGTGCCATGAGAGTCAGAGAGGTGTCTTTCCACGTGGCTTTCAAAGGTCCCGGGATAGTGTGGGTTTAGTCTCCTCTCCTCCGCAGACCTTAGACTCACAAGTTCGTGATGTGAGGTGGTTGGCGAGCGTTGGTTTTGCATCGATTAGATGACGGTGCAGTAAATCGATCAGATCATCCTAGTCGCGTATCCACGTGATCGTGTCGTTGCAACCGTGCGCGCTCTGAGTCTGACCTTTGGACTTTCACCACACCATTGATTCGAAGAGCATTTCTTCAAACCCCCTCGTGCGTTATGCGGTATGTGTGATTGGCACAACAGCAGCAGGTGACCCATCACATACCCGCTGAACATATGATGGTTATCGGAGTCGACTCCATTTCACCTTCAGAAGCGGGGCTAGTTCGGATAGACAGAAGTCCGTCAATGCATGAACTTCGCGAAAAATGGGCTCACAGTGGACCTATTTGCACGATACATCCACCTACATGATATGTTTATATAGCCACTCCTTCATAGGATCATCGTAGGTCCTGTTCAATAGGTTTAGCCGTGCCCTTTGGAATGGCCGCTGCACATTCAAGTTACTTTGACCGAGACCGACGACCAACCGCGGAACTGTCCAAGGGCTGTCACAGAAATGTCCTCACCTCACTCGCGAAACCGAACTCAGCACACTTATACTTAGCAGTGATTGCGCCACGCTTCCTACCGATATACACCATCACCCCTCGACCTCTAGACTCCGAAATAACCTCGCGACTGAACAAAGAAGCTTGCTTCATAATGACCAGTCTGTTGTCGCTGCTCCATGGCAAAACCTCGCATCTCTCCGAGGGGTCACTGACCTCCATTTACGCGACTGTCGGGTCACTCGTGACTGGATCGGTCGCGCACCATATTCGACTTTTGGTGAATATAAAAGTGTCCCTCTCCCTGGGGTCTGACCTCGATGAGGTACCTTGAACCGTCTCATCTCGTCTTGAAAACTTGATTTGAATTCATTGAACAGTATGCGTTTCCTTGGCTTGCTCAGTCTCCTCGGTGTCTTCGCAGCGACTGCGAGTGCGCAGCAGAAGACCTTGACGGGTCCTTTCGACTGTCTCACAGCTGGTGCATACACATTGTGCCAGAACCAATGGGGTGCATGTACGGTGATTTATGCGTCCGTCTTGGGCAAAGCACTCATCATATGCTCTTTATCAAGCGGCTGGCGTTGGCTCTCAAAACTCGACACTCATCAGCGCGAGCGGAAACAGCATCTCTTGGGAGACCAAGTGGACTTGGCAAAATGGGCCAAACAACGTCAAGACCTGTCAGAGTCCCATTCATATCACGTCGTATGTTCTCGGACTAACGCCAGTGTCAGATGCCAACGTCCTTCACAACACGGCCAAGGGTGTTCAGGTATCTTCAGTCTCGATGTATGGATAAGTTGCAGCAGTGACTCATGCATTCGATTTCCCTCATAGCTCCAAAACATCGCGTCTGCCCCTTCCGCATGGCAATGGACGTATGTAACGGAGTCTTCGGGCATTCGTGCTGATGTCTCGTAAGCCCTCGACGTTTCTTATCGTGTAGTAGAACCACTTACCAATATTTGATCCAGCTATGATATCTGGCTCGGCAAGGCCCAGTCTGGCCAACCCGCAACTTCGGCTTCCTCCTACGAGATGTACGCAAATACTTCTATCGCTTTGCATATTCGGTTTTGCTAAGTATAACCTCGCCCATAGCATGATCTGGCTTTCAGGTCTTGGAGGGTTAGTTCAAAAGAATTGCTGATGCGCCGTTGGGGGAGACTGACATCTCCGCTCTAGCATTCAACCTGTTGGCTCGCAAATCCTCAGCAACGTCCAGATCGCAGGTCACTCTTGGAACCTCTGGAAGGGCCCCAACGCAAACTGGCAGGTTCTCTCGTTTGTCAGTGCCAACGGAGAAATCAGGAACTTCAATGTCGATCTCAACGACTTCTTCAGTATGTATTCAATTGATTCATTGAGAATAGCGTCGGCCATCTGACTGCGCGTTGTGCAGAGTACTTGGTCCAGAACCAGGGTGTTGCCAACACTCAGGTGTGTACTAGCACGTTGGCTGTTCTTCCACAGAACCGGGTTTTGATTCTCATCACTTTCACAGTTCGTCCAAGCTATCCAGACCGGAACAGAGCCCTTCGTTGGCTCCGCCGATCTCCTCACGCAGAACTTCAGCGTTGCTATACAATCCAAGTAAAAACGGGTACTCCTTGCATTTGTTGTACTAGTATACAACTTCGTGTCTCTCAATGATATGACATTTGGGTTGGAAACGGTGTCTGAGAGTATTAGTGAAGGCACCCATCGTCGAACATAGAGAATGCAACCTGAGCTGCTGAGAACTGAGGTCACACAGTGAGAAGCGGATTCCCACTCTTTCTCTTACTCCCATCTTCCTCTTACTCCCATGTAACTCCTGTGTTTCGCAAGTTTCATTCGACTCTCCCCGTAGCTAGTAGTCTCGAGAGCCTGAGAACCGTCCCCGCATGATCTAAATGGTGTCTCCGGTCTGGAAAGCATCTTAACTGGGGCCTCAATAGGGCCTGGATGACCGGGCAAGATCGAGGCGTTCAGTAGCCCGGTCGGGACAAAACTGACTCAACTCATATAACTCCTTGACCGCGAACGTGTCTACCATCACACGCATCCTGTCTTTCTACGGCCACATCCTTCGAATATCTACCCTAATCTCGTCGTGACCATGGCTAGACCGATGCGCCAACGGGTGGAAGAGTACATCGTCGCTCTCCAGGAGAAGATCGTCTCTGCATTGGAGAAACTCGACCCCAACGCACCTGCTTTCAAACGGGACGCATGGATTCGTGCTCAAGGAGGACGTGGACAATCCTGTGTCTTCGCAGTTCCTCCTTCCACCAGCGCAGATGCTACAACTCCTGATACGATCCTCGAGAAGGGAGGCGTGAACATATCTATCGTTCATGGCACCCTTCCTCCCGCTGCCCAAAAGCAAATGAGGGCCGATCACTCTAATATCCCTTACGACGCCGATTCAGAACGCAGTCTACCATTCTTTGCTGCCGGACTCAGTCTCGTCATTCATCCCCGGAACCCGCATGCACCTACTGTTCACGCAAACTGGCGTTACTTCGAGATCACGGAGCCCGTAGAGAAGGAAGGTGAAGTGGGCAAGGTTGTAGCGTGGTGGTTTGGAGGAGGATCGGACTTGACACCGTCGTATCTCTACGAGGAGGATGCCATTCACTTCCACAAAACGCTCAAGGATGCATGCGATCCTCATGGCGGCTCGCTCTACCCTACGTTCAAGAAGTGGTGCGATGAGTACTTCTACATCCCTCATCGCCAGGAATCCAGAGGGATAGGAGGGGTCTTCTTCGACGACCTCTCCGACGAACCTCATAAACGCCTCCCTGACGATGTCCCACGTCCCAAATCCCCCGACGAAATCTTCGCGTTCATCCAGTCAATCGGGAATGCCTTCGTTCCCTCATACCTGCCCATCCTCGAAAGACGCTGCAAGACGCCATCTACTCCCGAGCAGAGGAGGTGGCAGTTACTGAGGAGGGGGAGGTACGTCGAATTCAACCTGGTGTATGATCGTGGGACGAAGTTCGGGTTGATGACCCCTGGGGCGAGAGTGGAGAGTATTTTGATGAGCTTGCCTGAGACGGCACGGTGGGAGTACATGAGCGAGATGGGTTCCGATGAGAACTCGGAGGAAGGGAAGCTGTTGAAAGTGTTGAAGACGCCAAAAGAGTGGGTGTAATTGTCGCCATGGAGGTTATCGGACGAAGAGAAGAGGTATACACATTGTAGAGTATAGATCAGTTCCCGCAGACAAATATTCACCTCTTATTCACTCAGGCTCTCGATGCATTGCCTCTACGCATGCACGGATGAACCGGTACCTCAGTAGGTGCTTCCGCGATTATCTCAACCTCAGTTCGCTACTTCAGCTTCAAATTCAAGCTGCTTCAAGCTTCAAGTTTCGTTTCGTTTCATCATCTCGATTATGTACCGCTGCGGATACCATGAACTCGGATGCGGGAACTTGGAAGGCTGTTGCTGGATCGTATGCTGTTGCTCGGACACAAGTAAGCCATACAACCAACGCCATGTTTGAGACCTTGAGATTCTAAGTTTCAGCTTCTTTGCTAAACGACTGGCCCCTGCGCGCCACCGTCGCAACTGTTACACCCCGACGAGAAAATATGAGAGACGGTGAAAGTACCATTTTTGCGCTCTGCTTTCCTCGATTCGTCTACGATCCGCGCGACTCGGGGCTGGGAGACTGGTCTCGTCCCTGACGCGTCAGCCAACCCCTGGTCGTTCGGTGCTGCTTCGGCGACGGCATGCATCTCAAATTGTTCAAGACCGAAAGAACAGCTTCTTGATGCACCTGTATTTCATATAGGACTGCACACACAACTCGCAAACGTACCACTCTCCATGTCGTCTCCTACCATATAGTCGGCGTTCCATTGTCGGAACAGCAGGTGCATATCAGCTCTCAAGCCAATGGGCCACCGTTCTTTTTGGTCATTGTTCAATACGCTACAGCCTATGTCATCTCCTCTGAATACCGAGTCCTTACACGTCGACTCGTGGTATCGAGATCGCCGCAGTATTTACGGCTAGAATATTCATGATCATGGTTTAGCATGATCTTTTCCAATCTCAATTAATACTATAGAACAGCACTTGGTCGGTGCAGTGTCCCTCAAGGTCGATCTCGGCTTGAAGCGACGGTTTGAAGAGGTCACTACTGTCACACCAACTAAGACGCTTTCCTACTTGGTAATTGAAGTTATTGGCAAAATGCTGCTACGACGTCTGGCGGCAATCGCCAGTGGCGGTTCGGTTCGATTGAAGATGGCTCTATTCAACTTGACCTGCACCCGCCGGTTTCCGTCTCCTGCAATGTGCATGTCGCAGCTTTACAATAATTGCGAAGGTACGCACTGCGCAGGCTCCAAGTGGGTCAATGGTGACCGAGCCATGCCCTCCTCCTCCAGTGCCAAGTACGGTGCTTGCAAATCGATAGTAATAGGGGTCCCAGGGAGAAATGTTCTTCTATCACACAAGCACAATGTGACCATGTCAATGTACATATGACCTCCATTGCTGACTTTGCACTGTGAGTTGACGGGTTCCGCGGGTATCCTGCCTGAATTCACACGAATCTCAAGTTGTCGGTTAGAACTTAGGTAGCGGTATAAATAGTCGGCCGTTCTATATCCCACTGCAACCTCAACGAGGTCATACCAGACTCATCAAGCGTTCAACGTTCAACGTTCAAGACCGATTGATTCCCTGCAGTTCCGGAGAATGCCTACCACCGCAAGTGTGTTCTTACAAACGCTCTCCCAAGCAGGTATAACGCATGCATTCGTCAATTGGGGGAACGACCACCCTGCTTTCCTCGAGGATCTCGAGAAGCAGAGGGTGGAAAATGGCGGAAAGAGTCTCATTGACATTGTGACATGTCCCAACGAAATGGTCGCCCTCAGCGCAGCTCAGGGGTATGCACAAGTAACAGGGAAACCTGCTGCTGTTATCGTGCACGTCGATGTGGGGACACAGGTAGGTAAACTTACTTACGAGGTAGATGGGAACTCTACTGTATACATTGATACAAACCGTTCCGACGATAGGCACTCGCTGGGGCAGTGCACAATGTTGACAAAGGTCGGACACCTGTCCTGATCTTCGCCGGCGCATCCCCGTTTTCTGCGCAAGGTGAACTAAAGGGTTCGAAGAACGAATGGCCTATGTGGGTACAAGGTAAGCGTGCCCATAAATAACCTGATGCTGCCAAAATTAACCATCTGCTTGTCAATCACAGATATTCCAGACCAGCCGGCTATTGTCCGCCAATACATGCGCCACACCGCCCAGATTCAAAGCGGGAAGACTGTGGCAAAAGTCGTTGCACGAGCATTGCAATTGTCAGTATGCCTTGCAACAGAACGCGGACTTGCGTATCATTTTGCTGACGTCTCTGCGCGATGATGGAACTACAGCGCGACGAGCGATCCTCAAGGCCCAACGTATCTATGGGCAAGACGAGAGGTCATGGAAGAAGACTTGGACCCCGCAATTGCAAATGCCAAGCTGGATTTCAGTAAATGGCCTCCGGTGCAACCTGGCGCTCTGGAGACATCTGGTAAATATCGCTCAGGTTATGTGGCGTTTGCTTACAGATATCGATTGACCCTTTTCAGTCGTACAGAAGATCACTGAAGCTCTCCTTTTGGCAAAGTTTCCTCTCATCATCACGGCGCACTCAGGACGAAACCCCAGGACGGTACCATTGTTGATGGCGCTCTCCAATACGTTGTCCATTGCCATTTGCGCCTCCTGCCCCTCCGCCGTCTGTGTGCCTTACTCACACCCGCACTTCCTTGGAACATCGTTCCACGGAAAGAATTATCTCCTGGACGAGGCAGATGTCATCCTCGTACTCGACGCAGATGTACCCTGGGTTGACGCATGCGGTAACGCACCCAAAGCTGACGCACGAGTATTCCTGATTGATCCCGACCCGCTGAAGGCCAACATGGGCTGGTCCCACATCGATGCTGAAATCATCTGTCGAGCGGATTCGGAAGTTGCCTTGAACCAACTGGTTACAGCAAGTGTCGAACTCGCACCGATCCCGGAATCTATTATTGACCGGGGGAAGGAACTAAAGAGGCGTCACGACGAATGGATTGATGAACTGGCGAAGCTTGAAGTAACCTCCGTTCATAACCAACAGAAAACTCCGACGGTGGCAGGAATCATCGGTGCTCTGCGCCACTCCGTTCAGGAGTTGACACCGAGTGCTGGTCAGAAGACGTTATGGGTTAATGAGGCGATAAGCAATTACCCCGCAGTGTTTGACCATGTTAGACCTCAAATCCCAGGGAGCATGATTGCGTCTGGTGCAACCAGTCTAGGTTATGCTTTAGGAGCAGCTGTTGGCGCATCGCTTGGAGGTCAGGTGGCAAAAAAGGACTATGACCTTGTTGTCGTCGTCGTGGGCGATGGCGATTACCTGTTCTCCGTCCCTAGTTCTGCGTATTGGATGGCTAGGCGGTACAACACGGTAAGCAACCGTCTTGTACTTCATTATCGAAATTGACCAGGGTGAACAGCCTCATTTGACAATTGTTTTGAATAACGGAGGTTGGGCGGTGGGTGTCATCCTGCCCTCATGAGATTAACAGCTGATACGACCTTCTTCGCTTGACAGTCCCCAAAGAACTCCATGAAGGGTATCTACCCACAAGGCTATGGGAGTAACGCTTCAGGCAACCGCCTATCGGTTGGGTTTGGTCCAGAAATGCCAGATTACGGAGGAATTGCTGCTGCTGCCGGCGGTGCCTGGGCACGAAAGGTGGAACAGGCCGCCCAGGTCAAAGAAGCTATCGAAGAGGCAATCAAGGTCGTGTTGAACGAAAAGAGATGCGCGGTGTTGGACTGCATAATTGAGAGTATATGATGCTACAGGGAGCCGTGTCGGATTACGAACGTACGGGAAGAACAACTTATGATGTAATTATATGAGGGTATTTCAAGAATCAAAACAAGTGGAACTAGGTTGGGCACAGGTCAAAATAAGGACGTCGCGACTCGTCAATCATAAAACAACTTACGTTGAGGAAACTATGGGGCAACTATAGATACACTTGGAAAAGGCGTGCGAAGAACAAAAGGGTATGAAAGGGTATGCCACTTCCAAATGCGATGGTGAGGCAAGGAATAATCAATTGTGAAGCAGTAGCAACTCGGAACTCACCATAGACTAGATTTCTCTCCAAAGTAACTCCGGATTCACCTCTTGATCTACCACGCAACTGTGGTCTACTACCCTCATGACGAACCTGTCTAGATCATAAACGAATACGACGCGTGAAATTGAAGGACAGTATAGTCGGAGCTCGAAGGTCAAAGACCGGAGCGCGGCGACGGTGCGGGTCGGCGCAGGGTCCCAGTCGGATACTTCTAATTCCACGCATTGCAGAGCAGGCAGTCGCATGAGCAACCCGTAAAACTCCAGCCGCTAAAGTATTCCCGAACGAGATCGGTCAGAATCAGCCTATGTCAATTGTCAGATAAGGATATCATAACTTTACCTCGCGGCCGTCAATTGGCAACGCCAGAGTCCCAAGATAACGGAGGCGGGTTGAATGTGATAGAGTATTGGTAACTTGCTGGACAAACTCCAAAGTGAAGGCAGAGTCGTACGACGAATCCGCGACATCAAGGGCGCATAGATGTCTCCGCGTATGCCGCAGATGAGTTAGGAGCTGGCGCATCTCCACCCGTTTGTCCTCTATCTGCGAATGTGTGAAGCATGTTTTCAACTTGGAGATGGAATGTCCTGGAACGAGAGCCGTTGCCGCTTCCATGAAGGTACATTCCAGGACGGAGAGCGACGGAAGAAATGCAGGGTTATTTGAGTATCGTGTGATGTCATGACAGCTTGCTTCGATCTGAAAGTCTAAGATGTAAAGGTCCGAGAGACTTGTTTGCATATTCAGGAAGGCTGCCAGATGCTCATCCCACGAGAAGTCACAATGAAACGTGCGCAGCTGAAAGGTGGTGTCTCGCAGGACCCACGCATTGCCCATTTCGTCGCCGCTGTCTATGTGAATGCTGAAGAAGTGTAGCTTGGCGGTCTGTTTTAGTGCACCGGATACAAGTTCCCAATAGCCGTCGGGAGTCGGTAGGACCTCGCCGGAAGATGCTTCACCTTCAGTCTCATCCTCCGAGACATAGAGTGAGAGCGCATCGACAAGCATGGCCAACCGAAAGTTGGTAGATAACGTCCGGAGGATTGCCATCGTCTTCGCATAGCCTCGTAGATGGAGGGTGTTGTAGAGCATCTGCTCAGCGGCAAGCTGGAATGTTCTCGACACCCTGCAGAGTGAAGCGAGGTCTCTCCGACCACCGACATATCTTGCGATGGAGACACAAGTCTCCAGAGATAAGTCTGGTTGCCTGAAAGGCGCTCTGTGGGGACATGAGTGACTAAATTTTACCTATACCAGTGATATCAATCTACCTTGGCAGGGCAGCACCCTGTAAGCTTGATTGGTCCGCCAACTCGTCAATTATCACACTTCTGTCGCGAAGAGAAACATGAGCACCATTCCAAGACCAACCCTCAGAAACATACTATGCGGTTGCACTAGTGGCAGTTGGTTGATCGCCGGTGGCGGTCATCCTACGAGGTACGGTGGTTTTACACTTTCGCTTCTGATCGGATACAATTGTATACACTCACCAACGAGATTGTAGTAGAACGGTATATTCGTAGAGACAATGGTTTCGAGGAAGTCGATCTGCTGTCGAGGGTTCGGCGCGACGAGGAAGAGAGAACTTTGGAAGGTCGTTTGCTGAAGTAGTGAATCCTTCCGTAGGTCTGACCTCTACGGCTATACAAAACAGATTCTGCTTGCAAATCAAGATTATACCGAGCAATTCAATTAGCGGAACAGGAATGACATGGAACAGAGTCTCCTAACAAACCTTGGTTGTGCTTGCTGGGTACACGTTTAGGTTGAATGTCGGAAGGAACGAGGATGAATGTCGATGAATATGATAGAATCGAAAGAGCGGTGCTCCTCACAGTTCCACACAGGAGGAGCGCAAGAGGAAGGAACGTCGTTTAGGGTGTGGGTGAATACGATTCATGCGCGACCTTACTATAGTATTCCTCGTGCGATCAAGTTTCAGCTGAGGAGGCTTTTCGGATATCTACGCAAGATCAACCTCCGAAACAATCATTGCTCTGTTTAGCCTGTGAAAGCTGGATGGCCTGGTTGCGATGAACTACGTAGGATGTTCCTGACTCTCTCCGACGGCACCGACCGTAGTCTTCGACCAACATCCTAGAGACGGGATGTCTCCGCAATGGCAATGGAAGCGTTGCAATGAAAAGGACGGGGGATTCGCGTCCTCCGAGCATCCCTCGAGCACATGGCATCCGCATGCTTGCGTCTTTGACCACCAGTTCCCAAAACCTCTGCAGGCGATACCGGCGGTACACAATATGCCGAGTGGGACAATCGCTCACCATGACAATCCATTGACGAATGACGCCCTGAACAAGCATCATAAGCGTGCGCTGAATGAGAACGCGTGCAATGAGCAGGTAGATGTTGACTCACCATTGAGTCTCGCGATTGTGGAAGGGCGAATGCATGGCTTCGATGCTCTCGAATTGTGCGACCCATTCAAACACAGACCAGAGGCAGAGACGAGTCAGGAGACTCCTTGCATAGATATACACAGCGGTATGCAACATCCATCTTCCGTTTACGGAACCAGGAGCCTGAGAAGCAAGTGTGTAAAGGCCCCGAGGGTGATGCGAGATGTGGCATAATGATCAGAGAATTCTCCGAACCCTGAGACCATTGAGCCATGTCCACCAGGAAGCTTGTCGAGTGCGTGAATAGACGAACAAGCAGTATGAGAATGACGTCTAATTGTCAATTTTGCTTCACTTCTCATGGGAAAGCTGAGAGTGGGCTTGAGTAGCCCATGCCTGGCCGTATTCCGCCTTCTGCTGGGGCAACTTCAATGGAATCGGCAAGTAGTAGTACCCTAGGGCCCTAGTCATGGCGGGCAGCGCAGAACGTTGGAACGGTCGCGTGCACTTCCCCATGGGGACACCTCTGAGGTTGGCCTTCGCTAAGCAGAGGCAATCTAGCATGTAGACCCGGGATTATGTGAGTTCATATGCACGAGCAGGGAAAAGAGAATGACACACCGTGTCTGAGAAATCATCCTGGCGAAGAAAAGTGAACTGTAGTTTGGCCATTGTCATTCAACGGGTGTAGCTAAGCTAGAGGGACAAGTTTGTCCTGCACACAATCGACAAAGTTCAATTTACTATCTGCCACTGCCTGCCGCGCCAGTCACGTGAGCATTGAGATAAGTAAGTAATGGGCTGGCGTCTCTGCCCTGTCCAGTACTTCTGGCTCTGGCAGAGTATGTACTACATACATAGCTCAGTCGATCCTCGAAGTCTCTGCTGCAGTCGGTTTCATTGAGGACGGTCCAAGTCGGGCTAGCAAAAGGTCGATATGGGCGTTCCGAATCCACGCTCACCTCAAATACTTAGCTAGTACACCACGTTGAAAGCGGCGCACGAAATGCTATCCCCGGGCCTTCTCTACTAGGATATGTACCCCGATAATCATCTTCCTGCACATTGATATCATACGATGCCATAGGATACTCAACCTCCGCTTCGATTGGGGTCCTCGAAAATGCACTTCTCTGATATGCGGTACTCGGCCGATGAGAACTCATAGTACACATGTCGACCGCGGCTTCGCAATGGAAAGTCCAGATTGTTCTGAGCGACAACTGTTGCCATACACCCACCTATTATCAACATTACAAGACTTCCTGCTCACCATTACGACCCACTTTCCCCGACCTTGAATACTCCACCTATATCCTGACGGTAGGGGAAAAGACGATGTATCCAGACGACACTCGGGCATTCTTTGACCTTGCCGGGTCTTCCGATAACACTGGATGGTGAACGATTGTTGCGCATTCACCATTGGCGGCCACAAATATGCAACGCTAGCACGTCTGTCAAAGTAAGTATATTGGTGGCTGCTGTTTACTAATCAATTTCTGTTTGAGAAGTTCTTTCCAGGATCCAAAAATACCCCCTGACGTTTGTACAAATGTGCTTTTTATATGCCTTTTTACCGTGGCTCGTGACAGACTGGCAGCCTCAAGGGTCTACAGCGTCAAGACTCAATGGCCCGTGGCTAGGTGCAACCGCGAGCAATTCTGACCATACCGTACTTCGTCATCAGGATCCTTCGCGCTGGCGTAAGCGGATCTATTTGAGGGCCACCAGAGCAAAGAATACATTATTCAACAAATTCGACTAGGCTACGTACAACTAAAGGCCTCAAAACCGTCATTTCTTTGGACCCTGCACGAAGCTACATGGACGGCATTCCCATGCATCCGGTGGTGAGCGCTCCCATGGTATGTCCCACAGATTCTTTGACTAAACACGTACAAGACTCTCAATGATGCGGCAGGTAAATGCTATGCGCTTCGGGCACTCAGTTCAGTCCGACCTACGCTACCGAAAGACGTATATCCAACCATGTACAGGCAACAGCATTGCAGTATATGCATTTGGACATGAAACATGCGGGTAATATACAAATGATTATTTGTCCCTGGAACTTCATGTGTAAGGCAGAGGACAATATCACCCCAGTCCATCGGAGAGGTACGCATTTGTCCCTTGAATTCCCCTCCCTAGCGATACTCCTCCATTCAATTCCCTCGCAGCCTGGGTATGGGTGTGTATTCAGACGTGAGAACTTGAACCAAGGAAAGCGCCACCGTGTAGCAGGACATGTAATGTTCCAAGCAACCCGGGGAACAACCGCCACTTCGCGAATGACACGACAACAGAATAAATCCACGCGCCGTTAGCTAAAGGGGCATTCACCATACTTACCGGATCGTCGGTGGGCGTCCATGCACGTATGTCGAAACCATCAGACAAACAACCCAAACTTGGTCACAGAAAGTACGATGCCGCAAAAATGCGTCTATGGTTACTAATCTCTGGGGACTACTGCGGGTAACGACATGGAGTGTACTTCGTTCATCTGTCGCGGCTGATTCTGTTTCAACTCCGGATCGCTACTGCATCACAAACTTTACTGTATGCGGAACTTGGCGCAAATATCTTTGCAATTCGCCTTCTTAGCTGTGCAATGCTCTGCTACTTCCCCCCCCTTCCCAGAGCGTGGCTTGGTGAGAACCACAAGTGGTAAGTGCTCAGCTTTCTTTCCAGAAATAACTGCTGATTGTCATTCGAGTTCTCTTGTCGCTCTGTCGGTACATATAGAGAGAAGCCAAAGGGGTCGACATCTGCCAGTGAGGCCCCTCATCCACACCCACTTCTCACACCTTCACCCACCCTTCACTGTACTATGTCTCCGAGTTTGCTAGCAGATCCCACGCGAGTTGCTCTGATCACCGGCTCCGCCCAAGGCATAGGCAGGGGAATCGCATTACGGCTTGCCGAAGAGGGCATCGACGTCGCCTTGAACGATATCTCGCAGAAGGAGGCGGAACTGAAGCTGCTCGCCTCTGAGATCCATGCCATCGGGAGGAAGGCAATTGTTGTGCCTGCGGATGTTTCCAGCGAAGAGCAAGTGAAGGATATGATCCAGAAGACAGTAGATTCTTTGGGAAGCCTGGACATTGTGCGTATTGGTAATTCTCGAAGGCATCATCGTTGCTGACGGGGAACTCTATTTCTGCAGATGGTAGCAAATGCCGGCATATGCAAACCGGGACGTCTGGTCGAATGTGAGTATATCTGTTTCGACTCTCGTCCTCTGAGACCTATTGATCTATTCGCAGACAGCGTCGCCGATTTCGATAAACTTGTGGCAGTGAACTTACGAGGGGTAATGCTCTGCTACAAATACGCAGGCATTCAGATGATTAAGCAAGGCAGAGGGGGAAGAATCATAGGTAGGGCCTTCGCTACCCGAGTAGGACAAAGGTTTGACTGAGTTCTGTAAGGTGCATCTTCGATTGCTGGAAAGAAAGGTATAGTGCAACGCCGACTTTCTTCCACCACTGATAATTGATCCCTGGTGTTTTGGATAGGCCCTCCAAATCTGGCAGCATACGGAGCAACCAAATGGGCTATTCGAGGAATGACTCACAGCTTCGGTTCGTGCGAATGGTTGAACTTCCAGCGCGGGAGGCTAACTCAATACGTACCCGACAATAGCTATGGAGATGGCACCACATAATGTCACCGTCAATGTTTACGTCCCGGGAGCAATAATGACCCCCATGAGTAAGTGAAGGATTGTACTCACATGAAGCAGCTCGCTGACAAAGATTTTCAGTCACCGGGGTGAACGAAGATGGCGTCCAAAACGGCAAAGGGGAGGAAGACGCCATGGCATTCACGAAGAAGGTTCACAGCGACCACTTTCCTCACCCGTTTCGTCGCTGACATAAGACTTAGATTGCTGGTTTGCCCCCGGATGCTCCTCATGCTTACCCAGACGTCATTGCAAGTCTGGTTGCTTACCTTTGCAAGCCCGAGGCATACTTTATCACAGGTATGCAGCTAAATGATCCTCCCAGAAAGTACTAACGGCGTCGCACATAGGACAATCCATAGGCGTGACGGGAGCGGTCAGTTGGGGCATGGATTAATTGCCTCCTTTGTGGTGAGACGCGTCGTGACACGGTGAGAAAAACACTCGAAGTTCACATAAGATATATATTACGTGCCACAGGCTATGAGTATCATTATCTCTTTCTCCGTTTGTATCTATATCACATTGGCTCCAAGTTTTTGTCTGTTTTGTCGGAACTGGTGGGATTTCGTTACTTCTCAAAGTGCTTCCGCATACCAATACGATCGCACGCTCGGGTTGGCTTCGATCTGTCAAATGTATATTTGCATGTATTGTGGGAGCCTGAACTCGACTTCGGTGTGCGATGCCCACGAATGGCCGGGAGATGATAGAAGACAATTCGGATGGTCAACACCCATACTATCTCGCTCCGGATCCAGAGTGATTGAGCACGGTATGTAGTCGACCGAAAGTCCACGTGCAGATTTCACATAGTCCTGGGGTCTTCGATAGGTACGCTCAAGAAGCTGTAGAAAGAGTATCTTCCCAAGCGACTGAGAGATAACGTACTATCAGAGTTATGGCGATCAGAATATCTTGATTGACCAGAACCAAAGGCTGCCGACCGATGGCCTACTTATATGACTGTAGGGGGAACCGGTATTCGGATGTTCTGCTTTCGACGACATTCAGTACTGCATGAACAGGGACCGATTCTTCGATGCTATACCTTCATTTGTCAGCCCCACGTCCTAGATGAGTAATCTAAGAATCTTTGTCGTATGGGCTTAGCCAACGAGGTTGGAATGCTTCGCATTTCCTTGTAGAATAGCCCTTGTCGATTTTCAGTCTTCTCTCATATACTACTGCGTGTCACAATGTGAGGCCATGGCAACCAACCTGATAGTCAGCTCTTGAACAAAAAATGGATGAGAGCTTCGAATAACGTACGAGATAGAAGTGACTTGCAGTAGCTTCTTTGTTCCATCACATGAGGTAAGTCTGTCGTCGCCTTGGTTCATATCCGTCTACGCTGATGTGGAATCTCGAGTTCTAGCGCAGTCACACATCCACGAAGTTCATGTAACATTTCTACATATTGCCACGTACATACACCGGAGTGTTCGCTGCTCATGATTTTGATTGAATCTCCGGCGAAGATTCAGGAAATGCGTGCACAGTGATGATACGGCTCCTGTGGACTGTTTTTGAAAGAGAACGACTTGATGAGAGTGATTGTCTTTCTTGCTCTTGCGAGGGACGGCCTTTTTGCAGACTAGTATGCATGCGATATTGTACATGGGTATACCACCGAAAGAGGAATTGACTCACATGTATTGTCGGAGGAGGTGAGAAATGCCCGGTACACCTATAGGAAAACATCGTTCAGTATACAGTCAGTCAGAGATTTCCTCAACAACAACGTTACCGAAGGTGAGAAGTGTGAGGTACCAATTCTCCCGCTTTCCACGGAACTTGATATAATTAGGTTTGAGCATAGTTCCTGCTCACGAAAGCCGTGCGCTCTGGGCAACAAACTGTGTTACGAAGTGTGGGATGCTGTAAAGTCGCCCCGGGGTATCCGTGGTAACGCTGGAAGAAAAGAACAAATACTCAAGACATTCACTGACAAATTATAGAAACTCCCCTCTTCGCTGGATCATGCCTGTTGCTACATACATACCCCGGGTCGCGCTCGTCACTGGTGCAGCTCAAGGAATTGGAAGAGCCATAGCTTCGCGCCTCGCACAAGACGGTGTGAATGTCGCCGTAAATGACATTCCTCAGAAGAAAGAAGAGCTGAATCAGCTCGTATCCGACCTGAAGGCGTTGAATAGAGACGCCGTGGCCATCCCTGCTGATCTCTCCAAGGAAGATCAGACGAAGGACATGGTTCAGGAAACAGTGTCCTCGCTTGGAAGCCTCGATATTGTACGTTCGCGCTGCACGCACCACATGCGCATGAGTTGCTAAACTTCGGACATAGATGGTAGCTAACGCTGGATTGGCGAAAGGCGGCCCGCTAGTTGAATGTGAGTACCAGTTGAAAGTGCGGAGAACATGAGTAAAGCTCACGTTGAAATGCCGCAGTTAGTACCGCTGATATTGATCATCTAATATCCGTCAACCTACGCGGAGTTATGTTCTGTTATAAATACGCCTGCATACAGATGATCAAACAGGGTCGAGGGGGACGTATCATAGGTAACCACTGGATGTTCGACGGATGTAAAATATACACTCAATACTTCTGAAAAAGGTGCATCATCAGGTCTCGGGAAGAAAGGTACGGGAAGACGATGAGCTCACCTTCCTTGTCGTCGACGTTGTCTAACCGTGTCGGCCAGGAACGGCGAACTTAGCGGCGTATTCAGCGACAAAGTTCGGAGTTCGCGGCCTCACACAGAGCCTAGGTCAGATTCAGAGCAGCGAGAATCCCCGTATCGGAGGAGTTGGCTCACCTTGTGAATTGATAGCTATGGAAATGGCACCACACGACATAACCGTAAACGCTTATGTCCCAGGGACCATTTTAACCCCGATGTGTAAGTACGGACTTGTTGCATACTCAAGATGCATTCAATTCTCAAGAATGACCTGGGGTATATAGTGCAAGCCGTTGTGGATGAGTTCAGTAAGGAGGGATCTGGTATAGAGGATCCTTGGGCGCATGCCAGAAAGGTCAGATTGTCTCGCCATGGGGTAATCACGCATTGACAAACAGTTTCTAGATGATGGGGCTCCCTCTTGATGCTCCCATAGCAGGTCCGGAGGTGGTTGCCAGTCTTGTATCGTACCTCTGCAAGCCTGAAGCATACTTCATCACAGGTAAGCTGTTCCAACTAGCCAGCACCGATTCTAATCGATCATGCATCGCGGCCGCAGGTCAATCAATCTCCGTAACTGGTGCGTTGAACCTTACCTTCGACTGACAGAAGGATGGCGGCGTTGCGACGGATGCCGCAAGAGATGGTTCGAACTCAAGAGTGGACAACGTGCACGTGATGTAATCCGTGACGCCTCCTCGGAATGTGCCGCCCAGAAAGGAAGGTGTCGTAGTACAGCCGAGTTTGAATTTCAATGCCCATCGTTCCACGGAATGTGTATATTCCGTATACAGGTTATACCATGATACGTTTGTTATTTCTTTGATCTGCGATCCGGTCGAGTCGTCCGTGCTTGTACCACCCGCTTGACCTCATCAACAGTGATCAGAAACCGACCAACCCTCGCCGTCCAGTCCGCGCTAATGTCCAAAACTCGTGCTGTCGTATTCCTCTATTCTTACGAGGCTTTCCTATGCGTTTTACGACAGTGAAATACTGCAATGATCTGTGTACCTGTCGTTCAAGTTCGGTCGAATTGAACTATATGCGGACGGATACTCAGTTCGTGATGAATCCGAGACTGAGGTTTTTCGCCGCTGTGTATTGTATCACCAAGCAGATTGACGGCGATCTAATATGTCTGCCTCTGCTTTGTGGTCGCCGAGATGAAGTGGTCCTGGCAATTAGCCGTACATTCGACGACGCACCTAATGCAGTACGGAACATCCACATATACTAATGGATTGCGTGCACGGAGTCATCAACAAACCATGCCTATATTTCTGTCAAGCCATTCTGATCCCTCCACCGTTCGAAACTATACAGGACATCTGGGGTTATCTGTCGCTTGATCGCTTTTGCAGCCGCTTCGAATGCTTTGGCGGGTACCTGGAAGATAATACAGCCTCTCAGCTCAGTATGATAAAAAGATATTACGGGCGGTTTACTTACATAGGGCGCATTTATGTCTTTCTTCATTGTCAACAACGCCGCCTCCTGGCATAGCGCATTGATTTCTGCGCCTGAACAACCGGACGTCTGGGCGAAGAACATTGAGAAACAAGGGGCAACTGGGATGGAGTACAACCATACCAGTGTCGCGATATGCGTGATATCAAGCTCAGGGTCAACGCTCATCTTTCTACAGCGAATACGCAAGATTTCTTCTCTGCCAGCTTGGTCTGGAGGTCCAACGAACAGTATCCGGTCAAGGCGACCTGGACGCATTAAGGCAGAATCCTGCGCGATTCCCCGATGAATTGATTACAGAGAAGGTAAAAAGGTGGTACGCACTATTACGTCCGGTCGATTGGTTGCGGCAACCACTGTCACCCCCACAAGTTCCTGTACTCCATCCATTTCGTTCAGCAGAGCTGTGAGGACACCTTCATGCACCCCACCGCCTTCAGAACTAGAGCGTGACGTTCCGAGAGCATCGATTTCATCCTGATCCCCTGTATTTCAATAACAAGAAATGAACAGTGCAAGGTCATTACTCACAAAGAATATGATAGACGGAGCGGCTGCACGAGCTTTTCGGAATATTTCTCGCACAGCTCGCTCCGATTCACCCACATATTTATTCAACAACTAGAGGCAAGTTCAATTCCTGAAATTGATACACATATCGCAAGATCTCACCTCTGGACCTTTGACAGCCATAAAGTTCACTCCGCTCTCCGTCGCACAAGCTCTAACCAGAAGGGTCTTGCTACATCCGGGAGGACCATACAACAAGATACCCTTGGGAGCTTTCACGCCAAGTCTCTCAAATGCCTCTGGATGGAGCAACGGCCATTCAACGGTTTCGCGGAGTTTCTGTACTGTTGTAGCTTGCCCGCCGATGTCGGAGTAATGCACAGGGACCGTTTCCAAGAACAGAGAGCGCAGCCCTGAGGGTCGCACTGATGTGAGAGCAGCTAGGAGCTCTGAGAACTCCAGCTTGGGTTCGTCGGAGGCATCCGCGGTTGGTTGGGAGGCGATCCAGCGTTTGATCGCCGCTGTTCCAGCCTCCCGTACAACTGCACTTAGGTCTGCTCCGACGTATCCATGAGCACGGCTTGCCACTACGCGAATTTCTTCAGGGGATAGCGTATGAGGTGTTTTGCGCAGGAGCACATTGAGAATAGCGACCCTAGCCTCAGCATCCGGAATGCCTACAAGATATTAGTCAATACGTAGCAATCAAATGTGGATATTACACACCGATCTCGATTTCTCGGTCGAACCGTCCGGGACGTCTCAGGGCAGGATCAATGGCGTTTGGCCGGTTCGTCGTCGCGACGACCACGACTCTATCTTTTCCATCATCGCCACCTCCGGAACCCATGCCGTCGAGAATGGTCAATAGTTGTGCAACAACACGCTTCTCGACTTCGCCTCCGGGGCCTTCCTCTCGTTGGGGACATATCGCATCAACTTCATCTAAGACGACGATGCAAGGGCTCTTAGCCCGAGCTTCAGCAAACACATCGCGAAGCTTTGATTCAGTTCCTCCATGATAGGCAGATGATAACTCAGGTCCGTTGACGATGAGAACTGATGACTTCGTCGAGGCAGCGATCGCACGTGCAAGATGCGTCTTTCCCGTCCCCGGAGGCCCGTGAAGAAGAATACCACGGGGAGGCTTCAGGCCTGCATGCAATAAGCGGGGATAAGAAGTGAACTCGCTGTGAGATGTACGTACCGAATTGGCGGAAGAGCTCTGGTCGCGTCAGTGGAATCTCGATAAGATCGCGAACTTGTGCGATTTGCTTGTCGAGGCCCCCGACAGAAGCATATGCGTCCAAAGCCTCATCTTTGGTCATTTCATGCACGTCATCCTAGAAATCGGCGTATCGTCGCCTGTTATTCCTTCTCCGTTGCGAATGGGCTGCTTACGGCTTTTGAAACTGTTTCTTGACTTCCGGTCGGCACATCGTCCAACAATACAACCGCAGTGTCCCACCCTGCCGTCCAAAGCTGAGAAGAGGTCTTGAGGGAAAGATTCGCGAGATCCTTCGCGAGATTATCGGCCTGGTCCGAGGACTTGGTCGTGGAGACGGATGATATCGTAAACCTGCGACGATGACCTTCGTAGAGAACTTCCAGTGTCTGTGTGGATGTGAGGTATTTTAGATTAACTGGTTCCCATGCGAGTCGCGAAAGAAAAACATGGGCATGAGTATGTGTAATGGAAGTAACAAGCACATGCATACCCAAGGCTTCCCTGATCAGGAGAGGGAGCCAGTCTCGGCGTTTTCCCTTGTCTGATGAGCCAGAAGGATTGGTTTGGGTTGTATTTGGGTTCAGTATTTCTCGCACTTGTATGATCCGTGCCTCTTGCGCCTGACGAAGTGTGGGGAATCCGGGGGCCGATTTGTTTTGGTTAATTTGCACGATTTGAATCTTGTCACCCTCGGAAAGACGTGCACTCAGGAACATAGGCTGCGATACAGTGACAGCTAGAGGATCCAGGGTCAGCAGACCATCGATATTCGTGTGGTGTGTGAAGAGAAGACACGCCACCGCTGTCAACTGAAGGTTAAGTACGCACTGTCTGGAGACACATCTTGGGACGGCCAGGCGATCCCAACTGCGAATGCCTAACGATGAGAATACCATTGAGTTCGCGCCCTAATTGAAGGAACAGTCGGCTCCCATATGATTGAGGTCACATGAGTCCGCAACAAGTAATGGATGGCAAATTCATCACGATCAACAGCAGCGTTCTCACCTGAGCTCCTTGGGTTGTGGTGCTGTCCGCCTTCGATAAGGCTAAGACATCGCCTGAGCATATTTTGGTCGCTTTCAGCACTTCTGCATTGATGATAACGCGCCGAGCGGCACGGGAAACCGTATCGGAGGGATCGCTCGCAAGCTCTACCTTGAATACTCGCGTGCTGATAGACATCGAGGGCTACCATCCACTTCCTGCTGGTGCCTGTACCCTCGAAGTAGAATGGCGCACGGGGAAAGCCTGCGACCGAGAAAGTTCGGTAGGTTGTGTTGGAACGAGATTATGCAACTAGCGGGTGAGTCTCTTCATACATTCGGTGCATGAGACAGTACCTACTGCGATAGTGCCTACTGTAAGTACTTGAGTTTTGTCTGACGAACGTGATGCCCAAAACTTTACTTACGGACAGACATCAGAATGATCAGATCTCCGATCGCCGATCGCGACGCGCTCAATCACGTGTCAGGTGTATCTATGGCACGTGCTCTTAGCGCTCTTCCGACACGGCCGACTTACCGTTTACGCGATACCGCGAATTGTACTCTGTCGCCGACAGAGGATCTCCTCCATCCTGCTGTAAGTACTGTATGTTCCAACTCTGCACGAACACACTGCACATTGGATCCTATTGCGTTTAATTTACAGAGCAAAGGCCGACCACTCTACGACACTAGAAGTCTGCCTGATTGAACCTCGCATCTGGGACGAGAAGGCCTCATCATTTCATTCGACTCTGTCAGGGATATATCTGCCCTCAGCACTCCTGGAATGAAGTTATCCTGGCAGAAAACATGCCTGGCCATGTGCCTATGCTGGTCATATACCCGTGCGGATGCAGTAGAAGAGTTTCATGAAAGTCTCACTATTCGACCGCTGCAAGATGGGAAGCTGGCATCTCACTTTGCGTTCACGACGCTCCTTAGAGGTGCAAGTCCTCGCGACCCCACAACGCTAGGGGAAGAAGACATTTGTACGTATGACTCTCCAAGTAGCATGGCCTTGGTTCACCTGTAATAGGACAGCACAACACCACACTCTCTTCCCCCTCACACTTGGGCAGGTGCTCCGCGAATACGCGGTGACCGAACTACACCTGACACTGAACGCAGGGAAGTGGAACTACGATCGATGGGGCTACCCTGACGAAGTAGGCGTGGGCACCGGTGCTGAATTGTGGGCGTGGATGGGTGATTCGGCTACGCACAGGTGAGCGCCTTCTCGATCGTTGTACATAATAATTCACTCACCTCCACTTGGGATTAGTGTCGATGAACGTTGGAAAGGGCTTCGCAATGCCTTATCCGGGCTATTTTGCGCTTCCTTGGGCTCCATCGATGAGCAGCGCACGACGTCTCCAACACTGACATTCAGACCCGAAGGTTCGTTGCCTAGATGGGAACACGAACACTCTTTGCGGCACGGGACGCTCCCTTCGGAGCATGTTTGTACAGAGAATCTGACACCGTTTCTGAAACTCTTGCCATGCAAATCGCTTACTGGAATAGCTCACCTTCTCAACCCTCAACGTGTCTTCGATGCTGATTGGCATGGGCTGGGCATTCATGTCCGATATCTCGAGAATCAGGGTGTCGAGGTCCGGCTCAGCTTTCAAACTGTGACGGATCCAGTCAGACACCCGGGCGGAAAGAGAGGTCTGTACTGATACGTACGCAGCAACTGAACCTCCGACTGATTGACAAGCGCAGATTGGTCTCTTCGGTCCGTGTTCGATCGCACAATTGACAGGTCATGTCCCGTTGCACGCACTAGCGAGGTGCTGCTCGAAATGCCTGTGCAAGATTCAGTTGTAGTCTCTCCAGATCCGACCGTCGTTCACTCAGGCTATGCTGTCTTCGATACATCGAACGGTACGATACCTGTCGATCTTGATCTTAGCGCCGCTGATGAATACATTAGTGTCCAAGCCTCTGGATATTGGCATGCATTGGTCCCAAGAAGCACAATTCGAGTATCGTGAGTGTCTCGCGATGACGTGCTTCTTGTCCACGAGCTATGTCTTATGAGTGCCTACAGCTGTGGAGTCGTCGCTTGTTCCCCTTACCCACGTTTCGGTGCAGCGCACTTTGAAGGGTTCCAGTCAATCACGAGGCAGGTTGACTGTCTCGGTTACGAACAATCTACCGATCACCGTCCAAGCCAGTTACCTGGAATCTATGCCCTGGCTACTTCAATTCTACCTGCATTCCCTCGAAGTCCATTCAAACGGGGTTTCACGTGGTATGTCCTGCCCCCCTCTCATTTGTGTATATTCAGTTCCCTCATCGATCTATCCGAACCTTGATGCCACCTTCAGGTGATCTCGTATCTATCGTTTCATATACGCCTCCCGTGCCGCATTCGCGGCCAACGCTACTCCAAGCGCTGTTGACTTTGCCTGCACAAAGTACCGTACACCTATCAATGGACGTTATCAAGCCCTTCCTTCGGTATACGGAGCATCCGCCCGACGCGCAGCGTGGATGGGACCTTCCCCCTGCTGTCATAATACCTCTGATTCCCGCCAACTCTTCGGGCCTCAACGACAGCACCTTAGAGGCGCAGGGTGTCATTGGGCGCCGCAATCGACTTCCACGTAGGATGTACACGTCAATCCTACTCGTGGATCTGGCTACCCCGGATTTCAGCATGCCATATAACGTGATCATCATGAGTTGCACCCTCATAGCTCTGATATTTGGGAGTGTGTTCAACCTGCTGACGAGGAAGTTCTCGATCGTTCGTGTCTCGGATAAAACCCCGCCCGCGCCGCCGCCGCCTCAGTAGGGGCAAGGCTGGCTCTGACATTCTACTCCGTCGCCTATTTGGTGTAAGTGGTTCTAAACGCAGGACACCTGAAAATGCATTGATTCTATACAATAGGTTCCACATTCTGCGTGTATTCAGATACCAGGGCTTTCCAAGCAACACATCCAGGAACCATTCCCTTCATGTCCTCCAGTGCCAGCTGATCTCCATAGTTTACACGTTGCAAGAACCCTTGTCATATACAACTGATCCATCTCATCCGGTAGTCTCTAGAGCTTTACTCCCGATCTCTGAATCCGATTATAGTGTTCACTGTTTCACAGGTGCGCTCTGAGCTTTCTCCGAAGTTATCGTATGTCTTGTGAACTTAGTCTGTCACGGGGTCAGCGCGGCGCGTTTTGAGGTGCATCGTCGTTTGTGAACCTTCCCACCTTGCCGATTCGGGGTCACCCACTCTCAACGGCTGCTATGAAGCCGGTTGCTGACGAGGTCTTCCTTTGCTGAAGTAACCATGGTCAGGAACAGACCCTAACAGACCCCGTTCAGTATTGACAGCCGATGATGTGCATCAAGATTGGAGTGCACTCTATTCTATGAGCAAAACAAGAAGTTAGACGGCGAATCCGGTGGGATCGCTGTTTGGAGGTAAGCGGACCTACCTGAGGTATCCCGACCGCTGATCACACTTGAACAACCAGATCACGGTTTTAGGCTGTATTTTTGGGTCCACTACATACTACTTCACACCCGTTGCTATCTCCCTCCATTCTTGTTCCCGCGATCCGAGTCCCATTAGTCAAATACCATGATTGTCAACAGCACTCCTCCGGAAGTTTGTTCAAGCCGGACTCAAAAATGTTGTTAGGGTCGCCTCAGGGACATACATTCAAATGCCCAGGATATGTCCTGATATGTCTCCGAGTGACGCGGGTTGTCGCGAGGGCAGTCTCTTCAACCGCCAGAAATTCAGGAGAGCATGAAAATTTCAGCTCTTGGGTATTGGGGCGATAATTTGGAGAAGGGTTTCCTCTGGTTACCTGCCCGCCGGCGTTGAATCAGGAGTGCGTATGTAGATTTCCCTATCTCTCGAGTCAAAGATCTTCATTCAACGCGGACAAATCAGGTGCAGCATCCCGCAGGACACGCCAACCATCAGGACGTGCTTGGCCCCTTATATTGTTCATCACCCGGCGTCTCAAGTCGGTCTCAAGAGAAAGAAACTCGAATTTTACTTTATACGGTAAGTAGTAAAGTAACCTCGTCATCTCTGCTGCCAGCAGAGATCGATTGCCGCGGCATCTTTTCCATTGGGAAACGGACATCGACATGAGGTACGCGTTTGGTTTACGATACATAGGTAAAGCGGAGGAACAGGGCATCCGGGACGTTTCTGATCTTGTTTGAGAGCCCGAGCGCACATCTGATCGGGTATTGCCTGAACCTGCAGATGAGGAAGTATCAGTGGGACACAGGTGCACAAATCGAAGAGCTATCGCGCTTGTCAAACCCTGTCTTTCCCTTCCATGCTGTCTCATCCAATCACCAGACCTGAAGGCAGATAGCAAGGGAATCGAGCCGAAAGGAGACGGTCGAATGCTTCTTCGGAAGACCGTTCGTCATTCTCATGGACGCGTCACGAAACGCGGTTGCACAAAAAGTTACGCAAGAAGCCAAATGGGATGGCGAACTTAG
The DNA here is from genome assembly GCA_000787475.1 of Lentinus polychrous. Classification (NCBI taxonomy): domain Eukaryota; kingdom Fungi; phylum Basidiomycota; class Agaricomycetes; order Polyporales; family Polyporaceae; genus Lentinus; species Lentinus polychrous. The sequence continues at coordinate 4,168 of JSYW01001239.1, read as the reverse complement.
AGGGCAGGTGTGCAAGATGTAACACGCACATCTCCGTCAGGGGATGGAGTTGACGAATTCGAAGTTCGGTGATGATAAACACGAGAACACGAGAGTTTGATCAGGCGTTCCATCACATGATAACAGCCACTCTCTTTCGACGAGAGAAATTAAATAGCGCGTTACGGCTAACGAGCGGCCTGCGGAGCAGTAGGGCAAAGAAGCTTGGATCTCACGATGTAACATGTTCCTAGGACCAATGCGGACTACCTCGATGGCACCGCTCTCGTGGTTCTGATATAATAGTCCTATCTACCTCAGCGCTTCCCCCCGCCCAGTTTTGCATAAAGGAAGCTGCGTTACACGGGTGGCCTGCTGTGATCTTTGTCCCCCGCATACCCTGTTATACCCCCAGGTTCCTTTCTCTCTAACATCCCTCACATCCCTACTTATTCCTTGAGCCCCTCCTGGACACTGCACTGCTCAACCACTACCGTTCCTGACCGAAACATACCACTTTGGTGCCACTTGGATCGACACCCAACACAACTACCAAAGACTTCGATATGTGCCAGAGAATAGCGTGCGTCCCTTCCTTCCTCATGGCTGTGTACTGTGGATCCTGAAATACAGACCTCATGACACAGTGAAGGTACTCGTTGGAAAAAGTGTGGGGTACGGAAGTTATTTCTATCCAGGCCGTCTATTCAGTCAGCTGACCGAAGGAACAATATACTTATGTTTTGGCCGGCCGCCCACGTTCGTGATGGTTTCAACAATAGCACTTCCAACGTCATTTCGTCGTTGCCATCCTGGACTGCAACTCGAGCCGTTGCGAGCGAAGCTACCTCCATCCAAAGTCCTGTCGAGAAAAGACATGTATTCCGGTGAGTACCCGAGGGGCATTCGAGTCAGAATGATTCGAACGTGAACGACAAACGATTTGACTCACGTTTGTCGTCATCCCAGAATTTTGGACCAGACGTACAAAAAGACGTTGACACCGTCAATGACGAATGCTTCCAATGCCGAGCAGCCGCTGCGCGAAGGCTTCCTTCGTAAATCGTGATTCATTTCCTCCTGTCGGGTCGGTCCATTCATCCTTGGCACCTCCGTATTCTGTCTCCGCATCTCCGCATCCCCGCATCCCTGCCTATTGCTTCTGTTTGAACCCCCACTGCAGTGCAGTTCGCCTTGATCCTGCTGCTACTAATTCCTCCTCTAATCGATATTTCACGCACGGACTGGTCATGTATTACCGCACGGTTGTCGCTTTTCTTGCACGTCGTACTATCTGTATATTAATATCGGTCGCAATGCTACTCGCCTTCTCATCGCATGAGATTCCTCGTCAGCTGAGCGACGGAGGGTCGGATTGCGGGCCACACAAGGACAGCTAAGAGACAGCATCTCCCCTGAGATCGTTGGCCGATCATCATCGTAAGCGTCATCGGACATGTCCAAAGGGACAAAATACATTGGCAGATGAACACCCAAAGCTCGTGATATGTCACGTTCGTGGCGAGTATTGACACTAGAGGACGAAAGGTGGCCATTGTTGACCGGGGACCACGAACATCCCAGTTGCACAACAGCGATAGAAGGATCGAGGGATAGTGCATGCACGTTGGATGAGTGAGAAACTGAGATATGGATAGGAGTTTAGTGACACTGTCTGTCAGCGGTACCGAACCTGACATTATGCACACAGCGCCTTCATTCGATGACGCACAATCCAAACAAACTTTCGAAAGAACTCGGCAAATGATAAACATGTCCGCGTCATGATCTGACGGAAGCTTTGACGGTGATATCAGATCCTGGGAGGTGATAATTACTTCTTACTTCAGGAAAAGATACGCTGGCGACAGGGGAACGCACACACCAGCTATCGCAACCGATACTCTTTCTCCACCGAATTGTTCCACAAGCGATATCATTGGTCAATAGATAGCGCGATAGCTGAACGGGAAGACGTGTCTGATTCCGTCAGCTGGAGATGCTTTGAGGGATGTGTCGTGGCGTGTGCGTGCAAGTAACCCGTAGGGAGAGTTGAGAACATGCAAAGTTCAAGCGCAACTTCCATTGAATCCAAAATACGAGGCGTCTGTTCGAAGGAGGATCTGCACAAACAAATTCAGTAAGCTTGTAATTCGGGAAACAACGCAGACATACATACCATGGAAATCTAGAAGGAATCTGACATGTCATATCATAAGATTGAGTGCTTGACCAGATACAATGAAAGCCGGGAATGGATGGCGATGAGACGAAGCAAGGTACGTGAGAGACCGCGTGTGAGATACGGTGTTGCTCAAGGCGCATGCTCGAATACGTCAGGATTACAGTCAGTCAGTTCTAAAGACCGGAGGCGTAACAGAGGGATCAGTAGATAAGAGCGAGAAAGCGAAACATCGGCTGGTGCGTCCGTCTAGAACCGGATGATGAGTAGAAGCTGAGAAACAACAAGGAACAGACATAAGCGTATGTACGCCTTCGTCATTCGTGGGACCGCAGTCAATAAGCACGGAAAGAACTTTTGGAGAACATCGGAGAAATAAGACACGCGAAGCAGGCCATGGTGCTTGGTAGGCCATTGAGCGTAGGAGGTAATGCGGGATTCACACCAAGGGACACACTTTTACGACGGCATTGCGGTCGAACCGATGCGGGTACAGTGACTATTATTCCAGCATCTAAAGACAGCACTCGTTCTAGGAAGCTTTGCTCGGATACACTATATCCTGCCGCGCTTAGTGAGGGTGGTTCTTGTGGTGTTCTGAAACGAAGGAGATAAGCAAGCCAGCAACAAGGTGATATCAACGTGGGGAGAGACTGACTCAGGTGCACTATTGGAACGGGGTATACTATGAGCGAATGACATAACAGCAATACAGGTAGAACACGTACTCTGATAGTCGAGGGTGTAGCCCAAGAGGAAGATACCAAAGATGGCGGCAACAAGAGGCTTTCCAGACGCATTGTTACCACTGAAGTATCTCGCCTTGATACCTCCGGCGGCCGAAGCAGGAGCAGGACCCTTGGGCAACTTAGAGTAGAAGTTGACAAGAGGTGCAAGGCCTGCACCTTGACCGGAAGACTGGATGGTAGATCAGTTTGAATTATGTTCTTGTTGCATCAGAGTCCCGACTTACGAGGATAGAAGGAGTAGCAATTTTTGGAGGGACTAGCCCGCCAAGTTGTCGCCGAACGAGTGAAGGCTGCATGGTCGTTGTGCTGGTCGATGAACAGACTCAAACCTCGTCGCTGGCGCGAGGTCTGACGCTGTGTTTATTTTGAGCAAACAATCGGGTCCTATCGGATGGCTGGTAGTTTTATAGCTACATTAAATGAGCATCAACTTTCTCTTTTTCTAAAATTCTATGTGCCCCATGGCTGAGTTGGTTACAGCGTCCGACTGTTATCGTCATTTAGGCGTTAGCTATCGGAAGGTCGTGAGTTCGAGCCTCACTGGGGCAGCTTGGGAGTATCAAGTATTGCGACCATTTTTTTCTCTTCCTCGATGTATTCTTTTATTCTTTGCTTTATGCTTGCTTTACTACTGCGTTCTCAGCACGAGAGGTCTGGTATATCGTAACTTTGTCCTTTACATTCGACGTCGTTCCCCCTAGGACTGAACTGTATTTAGGTTGGCTGTGAGTGAGGTCGAACCACTGTTCGTCGCGATCGGGACTCATCAACTCAATATCCTACATGTGTATAGCACTAGTACTGTAAGTGTCACTAACCGCACTGAGTCGTTGGACATCTATCATCTGTGCAGATACTCGGTTTCCCACCAACATGTACAGACGTAGATGGATCATTATATCTTCATGTTGATCTGCACAGACAGTGGAGATACTGTCCAGGTCTTCTACCGTCTGTCGTCCGACTATACAACATGCACGCCCGTCCTCACTTTCCTGTGTCTCAGAGGGGCCAGTTGATCTTTCCACCGGAATCAAAGCAACTGTTACGCCATAGGATGGTGGGTTCGCCGGATTTCTCACTCAATGTTAGCGGTTATGCAAAGGAGGTGAGTTATAGTAGGTATGGGAGGACTGCACTGTGGCGGATAGTTTGTCGCAAAAAAAGTTAGGCCCTTGTAAGGGAATTTGAATTGTAAGGACGTCATAATTGCTTCTGACGCCCCTTGCAAGGCCCTCACTGCAAGCACAGCATCATA
>JSYW01001238.1:0-12870 GCA_000787475.1 Lentinus polychrous | reverse complement strand
TCTAAATAACCTAAGTGGGACTACCTAAAATAGGGCACGGCGGCTCTGCAATGGAACGCGCGGGAATCGCACCCATACTATGTAGGACCATACTATGTAGGAATGGATGTCATTGTCATACTAAGTAGTTGGTCCCATCATGTCCTCTGCCCACAAGCGGAAGCGCAGCTTTCAGGATGTACCTGTGGATATATCCAAGATGAGAAAGCTAACGGATACAATCGAGGCGTTGAAGCAGGAAATCCGCGGTATCGATGAGACCGAAGAAGAACTGCAACAGGTGTTGACCCATGTCGAAGCCCTTGAAGCTATACTACGAGAGAGCAAAAAGATTGTTCGTAGACAACTCTGTAACTGTTCTTGACTAACAATCCAAGTCACCAGAAAGTATCTTTTTCGAATGTCTCAGCCGAAGATCTTCAACGCCTCGGAGTGCAGGGTAAACGACTCGTTTTTGACGACTCCAAAGTCGCCGAACTGTCAAAGATATGGATGAAAAGACCCAGTCCGAGATCGAGAATCTTCACGATAGGCTCAAGAAGATATATGACAGGGTCAATATGGATGTGAGTAATACTATATCTATGCTGCATAATAATCTGCTCATATGGCCAGTACGAGGCGGGGGCGCGTGTGGTCATTGATGCCATTGTTTTCTCGCTGGCAGAAATATCTTCGACGAACGCGGTCCAACGCAGTGTGGCCATTCTCCCCGAACTGAAGGCAAAGGAGGTCTTCTTTACCTTTACCAACCCTCAGACCGGGTTCGAAGTGTGGTTCCATGGTAGCGTTGACTATGCCATCATTGAATATGAAAACACCCGAGAAAATAGAGGTAATCTGCTTCCACTCATCGCATCCATTTCTGTCCGCTAATGGATGCTCTCTTCAGGTCGACTCCTTACTCCCGCAGCATCCAGAAGTCATGTGTTCGAGGTCGCATCCGGTCAACTCTTCCTTGTAGAAGCGAAGCGTCAGAATAAACATCGCGATCTCGTATCATCGATTCCAGAAGCTGTTGCTCAAGCAATGGCATTCCTGGTGCTGGCTCAGTGAGACTTCCTACCTTTGTTTTTCCTTCTTACTTCTCATTGTCTTGCAGACAGAGGCACTGCGTTTCTGCCTCACAGATGGTAGCAGCTTTATATTTTTCGTGTTACAACGTCGGGGCGACGAGTTTTCGTACTACGAGTCGATCCCCATCACATTGGAACAGGCTGACATCATGGCATCGGACTCAAGGTTGCGGGAGGTGGTTCAGCTTGTCCGTCAATGGGCAAGTACATCAAACATGTCCCAATTCCCGTATATACTAACCTATTCCGGGCTGAGCTCAATCATACCAAGACTGACTTGTTCAAGCTGATGTAAACGTATGGTATAAAATCAATCAGCAAGTATATCAGGATTGTGAGCGAGAGGAGGAAAGATGACTTGGATCGATGCGCAGGGGAGGAAGGCAAACGTCGCTGTTGAATGATAAGCAGCACATATGTATTCCCAAGTGGGATGTGTCGCTATGGATATTTTCTTGGCGAACTTCATGAGTGTCGATACCCTAGTGCGGACATGCCAAATGAGAGAAAAACATATAACAGACGAAGGAGCGGAATCTTCTCAATATTTACGAATAGATGGTTGCTGCATGGGAGCATTGGCCAGTATTATGTGGGATAGCGTTCTCCAAGACTGATCTTATGTCAACAACGACAATGAATAGTAGAATACATCGACAGTTCCTCGACGAAATATTAATCACTTCACTCAAACAATAAGGTCGCCAGTATCCCCTCTCTTGCCCGGGTACCTGAAGGATACCATATGCCCATGTGCTGGATAAGCAGAGCGGTTTGGATGAGTGGCGATGAATGTAGACTCACGGGACCAGCTGCCCATTGGGAGAGTTCGTGGGAGATTCGGCGGGAATCTGACGAGGACGAGAAAGTGGTTTGCGTTTCTCATACGTTCCGTCTGTTTGATAGTCTCGCTTCGGGGGAAGGTACCTAGGACAGAATATGCATCGGATGAGCAGACAAAAAGTTGATAACATGTCCAGCTGCACTTACACTGGAATTTCTCCGTTAGGAGACATTGTAGGGGACTCAGCTGGTATTTGACGCGCCAGTAGTAACCCGCGCTTTTTCCAGTCTTGCTGGCCTTGGCGGGCAAGGATGTCATTGAGGTCTTCCCTCTTTCCGGGGTACCTGACAAGTTATATTGTATCAGAAAAAGTTGATAACATGTCCAGCTGCACTTACACTGGGACTCTTCCGTTAGGAGACATTGTAGGGGACTCAGCTGGTATTTGACGAGCCAGTAGTAACCCGCGCTTTTTCCAGTCTTGCTGGCCTTGGCGGGCAAGGATGTCATTGAGGTCTTCCCTCTTTCCGGGGTACCTGACAAGTTATATTGTATCAGCCAAGCGAAGAAGCGAGAGGACGTAGGTAGGCTCACGGGACTAATTGACCGTTGGGAGCATTGGTAGCGACCTCCGCCGGTATTTGGCGAGCATACAAACTATGGTCGCTGTAATATTTCGGATGTCAGTAATGTACCTGCACATCGAGTAGACCGTAGGTCGTACATGGTTGGAAGAGCAGTCACAGGGCACGACGTAGTTGCCAACACGAGCACAATGAACGCAGCGATCTTGGAGTGCATGATGAATAGCAGCTTGGTGTCAAGTTGAATAGCTTGAAATCAGAGGAATAGAGCTGTCTCTGGGCGAGTCTCGTTGGATCCGAGCTTGGTCGAAGTCCTAGCAGGACACGCCCCCTATTTATATGCATACCACACTTACGATTCAAGCACTTGGAAACTCCTAGTTCGACATAGCACCCTGTAGGGGGCTGGCACAATATCATGAAGGAGCTGTACCTTGTAACGCCCGTAGTACTACGCTTGGATGGGTTTTGTGATTGCGTTCCTTCACAGACCAGTATTTCAGTGATTGCGGATTTTGAGAGGGTTGCAAGCTTCTCGTCGCCTGAGGGAGTACTTCGGGGTCCGGCAGCTTCGACAGAACACGTCAAATGTGAGGGTAACACTGCGAGTTCATGCCTGCATTTAGTGTAAGTGGAAAGACGACAGCCACGGTAGGGCAGACGGTGCGGCCAAGACTCAATTCTAGAGGTACTACGGAATACAGGTAAGGCCACAGAAATTCTTCCAATACTGACGATACTATAACTCACATCCAACAGTGAATCTGCTAGGGATTACTTCAAGGACATTTGCCGCAAATGGATAGCTATCTTCGGGACCCGAGGTGGCAGACGTGTGTGTCAATTGTCTTCTGATTCAAATATCGCAGGCGGAGCGGGTTGCACCGTCGGAGACGGGGCAAGTATATGCAGTCAAAATACAGCAAAACGTACCTCAAACGAGAAAGGTTTCCAGATCCGGATGCTTCAAGTTGCAGTGAAATGCGCAGCGACAGCAGCACCCTTAAACGAGCCAACAAAACGACAACGATCAATGCCACCATCGGCCGTTAGCTCGCACTCTCGCACTCAATCATGGTTGATGCAGTTTCAACCATCGACCACAAGCCCAAACAAGACGTGCGTACATCTTGTCCTTGGCTATTCGACCGTATGCTGTTTAGGTTCAGTGGCGCAAAGAATGATAGAGATGAAACCCAAGCGAGATGAACGCTTAAAGGCATAGCAACAAAGTTACAATACTCACCGAGAGCTGTGCACAATAACAACTAACGGATGCGGTGAAAGCTATTCTTGTAGCCCGAATGGAAGTTGGGGCCGACACCGCGTCACTCCAGATGGTCGGAATTCGTTCCGAACACCTGTATCCGGTCCACCATTATACAATCGGAGCGGATTGCAGTCAAGACACATATGTAGGATAGATGTCCTTTGTTGTAGTTGTAGTATGCTACTACTCCTTCAAGTTGGTAGCGCGCAATCCATGAAGATATCTACGGGGTCGAACTTAACAGGTATAAAATCCAATCAAGGGAGACAAGGGAGGGCCCTACTTACATTGCGTGGCGATAGAATTGCAATCACTTGCCACCAGTAGTCTCAAGACCCATGGCAGCTTTTACCGAGTCATATACCCACCACTGGAAGCCTACGACGCCATCACTCAGTAACGCTGCTCCGGATCATGATATCTGGCAGGACACGAAACTTACCCGTGAGGGTACCAATCATAATAACCCTCGCACCCAGTCCCTTCGTGGCAAGGGCGGTGATGCCAACCTCTGAAGCAATCGTGCCGATAGTCTTGCCCTTATTTGTCGCTTTACCCATTTGAGAGACTAACGAATCGGCGGGGTGAGAAACGACGGCGCAAACGACACCAGCGATGTAGCCGGATGCGAAACTGATGCCGAGCTGGGTTACGTTGTTGTACGTCTCTTTGGGAGCTGTGAATAGGTGACGGTAGAACAAGCTGACGACGTATTCGTAGCAGAAGAACTTGGCCATCGTGTAAGGAATCTACAGGTCACAAATACTCAAACGCTGGGCTAGAAATATACCTAGAACCAAAGACATACCTGACGAGACCAGAGTGGGACGAGTGATCCAAATGGAAAACGCGTCTCTGCTCTCCTCTTCGACATCTCTGCAAGTGCAGCCCCGAATCGTATGGGGAAAGTACCCGCGGGAGAAGTCTGAACCTTAACCTTCGTCATCTCCCAAGGACAAAGGGCAACATCGGCGACCAACTCTGCAGAGGCAGATCCAGCGAGCCAAATTGCACCCTTGTACTTTCTCGTCGCTTCCTCCCCTGCCAAGTTCATGTATGCGTCCTTGAATACCTCGTAGAGGCCATACTTGAATAGTCCCTGGAAACCGTAGCCAACAAAGGTAGGGCCAACGCCCTTCCAGAGACCTTTGAAACCTTCCTCGGTCGTTATGGTCCTGAAACCACCAATGATGTTCTTGTATTTCCCTGGGTTGACCTGGGAGGATGATGTCGGTATGCATAATTGTTCTGAACGGGCGAAAACCCTAGTACTTGCCTGCATGTTACATTTTGTAACGTCGAGAGGTGTCATGCCAGCGTGTGTGATACCACATGCTAATCCGCCAGCAACCATGCAAATCGAGTAATACGAAGCATCGTGCGGGATGGGTCCCAAGTATCTGTGCATGCACGGGTCGTCAATGTGACTCATCTAGCCTTGGAACAACCCCCACCTTGCGTCCCACGTGCCGTTGGGAGGTCCCAAATGAGCCATCGAGGCGAGTTAGTTCGAGTTCAGGGTGGATGAGTAGTACCCCAAGCAAAGAGCGAGGTGGAAGTAGAGAAGTCGTAGGCAACGAATGGTACATATGTAACAGCGGTTCGAACATTCATAGCATCGTAGGAATTCGGAAGCGTTAATAACGCACCCACGAACCGGCGAGATCTCCGGCCTGGGTATGTTGTCGTATATGCCGATCTGCCCGGCAACTATGTATTTCTGTCGAGCGGTTGTATCACTGTAGAAGGAGGTTCATTCAGTGTGTCGTCAGGCCTTCAAGTAGTAGTATGCGGCGCGGATGGTACCTGTCTGCTGTGGCAGGTCATCCCCTGATTGGAGACGTCCTAGAACTCGTGCATAACTCATGCTCATACTCAGGCTACCCAAGTGCTTCCCGCAAGATGGAGGCACTACCTCTAACTTGCGAGTCGCGGAATGCCGGTAATATCGGGGCGGAGACAATCAAGTCCGACTGAGCGGTGCATCGTTACATCCTTCGCGGAGCCCGCCATACGAGATTTTAGTATGCAATGATGCATGGTGGAATGAGTGGGCGAAGAGCGAAGCTGTGAGAATGCGGCGAGAGTTCAGGATATCAGACATTGTCGTCGAATGATCCACCGAACAAAGGCTCTCAAGATGAGAAGATTGTGATAGATTGACGATGCCATCTGCATCACAGAGTACATGAGTCAACCTTGTCTGGTCAAACCATCCATGCCGGTCGCCTCTGCTCTTTCGTTTTCGGCGGTGAAGAAACTAGCAGCGTACAATGAGTCCATAAACTCTTTCACGGACGTGATCTTGAGACGGCCGACATCGTCTTTCGTTAAATCCCAGAAGAAGGCATAGACGTTGCTGTATGTCCCGCCCGTGACTGTCTTGGCGGTCGAAGTGGCCTGCCCGGATGTATGTGATCAATGCTGAATTCTCCCCAGGACAATACCGTTCAAACTTACATAAGCAACCACACTGTTCTCTCCCTCGACAAGTTGAATGATATTGAACTATTGTTACACGAATATTGAACGAACTTCACTACGCGGTCCAGGGTAAAGGTACATACCCGGAAATCATAAAACTTGTGGAATCCACCACCGATGAACCCAACCCATTCTTTCTTGTTCCTCACGGGAATACCAACCGATGGTGGAAGAACAGTGCAGACAAAGTCGTCGGAGAGAAGGTTGTTGATTGTGTCGACATCTGCTTGAGTAATCGCAGACAGCCAGGTGAGGCATATCTCGACTACCGGTGAAGGCGAGACCGGAACGTTTCCAGAGACACCAACGAATTTGTTCATACTCATGGTGCACTGTCTGTGGAGGTGAGTGAGGCGTGAATCTAAGCGGTTAACGGAGGAGACTCACAATTCACGAGGACTGGTCTTTGCTCGCTGAAGTCAATGAAAAGAGGGGGCCCGGGGCGATATTCGATATTTGTCTGAATATCAAACGCTTCCTGTACCTTTATAGCCTAGATGCAAGTGAAGCCCCCATGTTATATGCAGAAAAATTCAATGCAGAACCTGCGGCTCTCCCTTACTTTCTCAGGCCTTGAAGAAGTGGGATACCCGAGAATGTGGGCCGTGTAGAAACGTGGAGAGCTAGTACGATATCTGCGATGGTTGCAGCGAGAGCATATCGACCCACTATCAACATGGAAGTAGGGTTATGGCTCTGCCGTTCTCACCGTTGTGAGATATATGAAGGCGACATGAAGACAAGGGCCGAAGTAACGGTGCAGTCGAGAGAAAGACAACGATGTACAGATGGCACACTGACACCGAGCTTGTGGTTGCAGACACTACCGCGGGCAACGGTAGACGCATTCATGCAGGAGCTGCCCACGTTGTGCCTGATATGCACTCGACAGCATGGGTACTTGCCACAGATTCAATTGTTTGGGAACGGAGGTTCTCTTGCGACTTCCCTCCCCACTGCAGCACCCCATCCCGAACGGAACCAAGCAAAGGATTGTCAATCGGGTACTACAGGGAGCATTCCCAGCAGACTGATTGACATGTCGACAGGGTTACGATACGTGCACAATGCCAGAGGGCATACCTTCTTGGAACGCTGCGATGGTTATGTTCAACTGACAACTGTTCAAGTGAACTTACAAGCATGGGCGCTTCGCATCGGTCTTTCTGAGCACGTGGACCACGTGGCCGAGCGGCTCCCGAGAACCTTCCCTCCACCGACGCATCGTCCACAACACATCGCTCATCGACAGGACACACAACCGCCGTCCCTCCTTTCTCTCAACGACACAAATGGTGAGTAAGAGCCTCCTGATCCTGCTGTACGTTCTGGAGTGGTCAGGGAGCTTGGAATAGCAAGTTTGAGCGGTGGATGCAGTTCTTGTTGATCGGATGCACCTCTCGAGAGGAATGACTTAGAGATGCTCATATTGTCGTTGGTTCTTTAGGCCTCCGCAGAGCTCGCAGCGACTTACGCCGCCCTCATCCTTGCTGATGACGGGATTGAAATTACCGTGCGTAGTCTCCGTCGCATTGCAATCCTTGTTCTCATCGTTCCATCCGATATCCTACTTCTAGGCCGACAAGATCACCGCCCTCACCAACGCTGCTGATGTCGAACTCGAGCCCATCTGGGCATCTCTCCTTGCAAAGGCTCTCGAGGGCAAAGACGTAAAAGAGCTTCTCTCAAACGTCGGCGCTGGTGGTGCTGCACCCGCTGCCGGTGCTCCTGCTGCCGGTGGTGCTGCCGGTGGTGCTGCTGCCGAGGCACCAAAAGAAGAGGAGAAGAAGGAGGAAGAGAAGGAGGAGTCAGACGACGACATGGTCAGAACTTCATCATTGCTACTGACACCGTCTCGTACTGAACAAGATTACTCTTTCAGGGCTTCGGTCTCTTCGACTAATCTGTATACTTTATGTCTTTATGTCGCTTTCCACCTTTTCTCCCTTTACACGCATCCACACTCGGGTTCTCTCCTACCACATGCCGCGCTGTATTCATTTACTGCCATAAATACTACGCACCCCAAAAAGAGCATGAAAAAACTCATCATTTACCGTGAGTGCAAGGACCAGTATGAGGTGACAAGAGTTGTTATTTTCACCTCACGCAGTTCATTGTCGGTACCTGTCTATGGTCAGTTGGTTTCGCTGTCGTCTGTTCGTTCTAATTCAATGGTATGAGCAATGGGTAGTGCAACTGCATGCAGCATCCTGATAGGCCTCAATATGAATATCGAGTCTAGACGCCACGATGGTCCGATCGATCAGACTCTGCTGCTGATTTTCCATGTTGAAGTCGTTCTGCCAACGTTCTGCACCTCTATCTTCCTGTAATCTCAAGCAACGTCTAGAGACATGTTACTATCATGTTTGGTGAACTACCTCCAGACGTATCTCAAGCTACCGAGTCTGGCAACCGTGGCGGGAACGTGTCGCTATCTTCACGACGTTGCTCTCCCCCTCTTGTACCGCTCCATCGTCTTCCGCAACGTTCGCCAAGCTGTGTTGTGCTTGAGGACGATTGCAGAATCTACCGAGAACATTATCCCTGACCAAGTGCTATCATTGACCCTGTCAAATAGGTTAGATCCTCCTACCGGGCCACAAGAAATCAGTCATGACCTCCGTAGTTTGATATTGCGAGGGCTGCCTCGCATGCGCAAACTAAACCATTATAGAGGTCTTTCGTTCAACTATGGACTCCTCGATCCAGAGGTTAGCTCCGCCCTTTTCAGTCTGACCTCGTTGGTGTCCGTTCGAGCGCTCCTCCCGCAAAGCTACACAGGACCAGTCATTGATCTCGTTCTCCCTCCATCACTCCGACCCGACGTACCAAATCTCGTATCACTGGAACTCGAGTCGTACATATCTGGCGCCGCACTTCATCCTTCCTATATCCCGTTCATCCGTCACCTCGTTTGCGCTCATGCGGAGAAGCTCAGCCGCTTGTTGCTGCATCCTCCACGAGACGATGAGACGTCCTTCCTCGAGTACCTCCCCAAGTCAACCTCGCTACCGTCCTTGACGTCACTATCACTTCGAGGGCCGTCATTCTCACCTACTATCGTTCAGCAATGCCCCAACATCAGTTCTCTGGAGTTTACATCCCCGTTGAATGACAACATCGACATCCCCTTCGATGAATTCCCCCACCTTGAGAATGTCATAGCCAGTTTTCCTCACGTCATCCCCCAGATATTCAGGTCCAGCGTATCCTCGCGGCGCATCAAGCGACTGCAGCTTGGTCATCGATACGACCCTGTCGAATTCGTGTACCAAGATTGGGGTTGTATTTTATCGTCCCTCTGCGAGACGAATATAGATGATATCGGACTACGGCAGTTGTGTATTCTTGCGCACTCTGTCGACGTCAGCTTGCTCTTGGACATCACTGGTTGCCTACCAATGCTCGAAGCGATCATCGTCTACCGATTATACCAGATGAATGTGAGCTGCGCACTTCTTTGTTATGGTTCAGCCAACTCAATCAGTACATATTCATAGGGAAACAGACTCATTGAATTGGGTGTGCATTCCCTCTCGAAGATGAAGACTTTCCATACCTTCATCCTCGATAGCCTTCACCTGGTCGCATCGGTATATGACGCAGTGATTTGTTATCCTGCGACACACCGAGGCTCGCAACTAGCGATCCTCGCAGCCTGGCAGAAGTCGTGTCCCACATTGAACACTGTTTCTTTCGGCAATCGGGTTGTATGGAGGAACATTGATGGTTCATGGGTGAAGGGAAAGCGTATTAGAGGCTGATATGAAAGATCTGAGAGTTATCGATACTGTGTGGTCGCCGGTCGCGTTGCTGATCTGTATGATGTTATTCAGTTCCGAAATGGTATGTGTCGTCAGTTGCTGCCAACCTGAAGGTTCCCCCAATACATTCTCAGTGTTTATCATCTTCACGTCTCCCATGCTTGATACATTTACTCAATCCACAGTGATTATACCAATGTCATGCTCACGTCGTCATATGAGCAGACGTTGGTTACATCAGTGCTACCTAGGCACGAACACTCGGGTGAGTTCTTCGTTGTGGTCCTTGTGGATGATATGTCGTATCGATTGCTGACGCTCTCTTCTATACATGTACCCATCACGGGCTCGATGAAGACTGCTATTCGTTTCTATCACCCTATGTACCTGCTTTTCCTGTGCAAGGACCAAGATCTCGACGATATCACGGCCCCCCTCAGGATCTCGACCGTAACGCTCACCATATTCAACCAGAGTCATGAGATGGGAACCTTTTGTGACGGGACATCGCGATATTCGTGACGTTCTCCGGGTTCCTCCCAATATCTGTATACAATCCACATCGATGCATATCTCCTACAATCGGTATGCAGAAGATCGAGACTTTTGGGTCGCAACACTGCCCTTACGTATATTGCAGGTTTCCACATGACCCCTATCGTTTCTCACCACTGGCAATGCGTACTCACAGTTACATACTTGGTGCGTCGGGACCTGACATGTGTAGGCATGCCTGTACTTGCTGATCCTTATCGCACAGGTTCGGTCCCATGTATACATGTTGGTCCACATCTTCTTCCCCTCTGCTTTGGGCATCGACACACCCTTGCTACTCTGCCCTGGCGATGTCGCTGTGATCTTCACCCTCGTATTTGTGACTCTGACCGCACTGATCATCCGTGGCAGTAGGCATGGGTAAGTCGCATCAAGAATTCGTCGACCAACACGAGGTTCTCATGAAGGGGGTCAAGGTCGCTCACGCCGTACCAGGACCGATGTCCTAGATGGGCTCATTGTTGCGCTAGGACTCTTGCGGGATGTATCCAAGTTTGTGCCTGTCAGTCACCTCGAGCCCGCGGTAGGGGCGTTCTTGTCCATTCTCAAGGCAATCAAGGTGAGCAACGATCGAGTCCATGTCACCCGCTTTTCGTTTATGATGCTGAACCAACTACGCCAGTCTGCAGAAAGCAACCGAGAGGACATCGAGGATCTAACGCAGTCCATTCAAGGCGTCACGGAGATGATTAATCGCGCTCACAAAGTGAGCCCGGAGTCGTTGAATCACCTCAAAGAGGACTTGGCCAAACTTGCGAGGTATCTTAGTATTCGTTCGGAGTGTGACGAGAATTCGTTCTTACGTGCGTAAAGCTCAATGACTGCCATCCTCACGAAGGTGAATGGGATGCTTTCACGTCCTTGGCTCCTCCACTTCATTCGGAGCGAGACAGATAAGGCCATCATTGCGAAGCTGCATAGTAATATATCTCACTCGATAACTATTTTCACGGTAAGCATGAGACAAACTGGGTGCGTTGTCCTGCTAAACTATGGTTCCTCAGGCATCCGGAACCGCCAGGATTCAGGCAGACCTTGCAGTGATGCAGATGAAGGTAGAAATTGCACAACGAGAAGCTGAAAAGGAGCGTCGGTTAGCAGAGGACGGGATGGTGATCATCCTTCCCACATTCCAGCGCACACATGTCACTTCCAACGCCATCGGGCTACTCCTGCATTACTGTCTAGATCTGCCAAAGGACGGTGGGCTAGGACTACGGAGAGTACAATGGCAGTGTAACACGTTGAATGCTGCTTCGAGGCGAACGGCGGAGAGGATGGGGTTCAAGCTTGAGACGATTGAGAGGTGGCAGAGGGTTGTACCTGCTTTGAGGGAAGGTCCGGAATCTAGGGAGGGAGATCCCAGACCAGAGTGTCGGGGAAGGCATACAGCTATCTTGTCGATCTGTTGGGATGACTGGGATGAGGTGAGAGAGGTGGTATATGGGCAGATGAACCGTACCCGAAGTTAGTAACATACCAATGCGTAGGAGAGATGTGCAGTCCAATAGAGTTGGTAAACCTCAGGCTTCAGGCCTTGATGCTGATGTCCATTCTTCGCGTGAATCCCTGGATCTAGCACATGACTCTCGCGACTTTCTTCCTGTCACGTGGGCGCGATGCGAGAAGTCTGTTCACCTGGCACCAACAGTGTAAACGCGCTTCAATCCAGCCTCTCGTATTTATCTGATGTTACATATGCTGTCTGACATAGAACCGCAAACCGGCACGCCTACCGTTCATTCCACCCGACGGGTCACATCGTACCACTTCGCACCCTGCTTCTTCACTCCCAAAGAACGCCTTCATGCTACGCTCGATCCGGAGGATGTCAAGGGAGTGAAGTGCCTCCGACGAACTGTGATCCTTGAAGACAAACAGATACGTCAACTTGGGACATTGGACCAAGAGGAATCTGCGATCGAGACGAGGAATGTTGGTAGACTCTGTGGACTATGCATCGCACGGTCATGGGGATCATCTCCTCGAGTTCTGCGTGATCTCACCAGTTCGTCGACGTGAAAGACAGAGCTGCAACGATATACTGAAGCAAGCTCAAAGTCTGCAAAAAGAAAAAAGACTTGTCGGGCATCATTCTGCATCAACATACAACGACACGGGCTACATACGAGGTGCTGGCGCGTGCGATCGAGACACGACCGACCAAAGAAGTGGAATGGCGGGGTAGCCGGCTGGTGTCCAGTAAACGACGGACGTACGTATAAACTACCCACCCGATTCAGACCGAGCGACGGTCGTGTGCAAGCACCGAGGGTTGATAAGAATACGACACGGGGGAGCTGAGAGATGAGTGATAGCCCAGCAACACACTCACCTTATTCCAGCG